>CAHIKZ030004282.1:1375000-1550000 GCA_903632075.3 Acanthosepion pharaonis
ACTAATGTTGGGTAACTGATGAAATCATACAAAAGTCTTTGTAGCACGTTTCTAAAATAAGAATATTAATTTTGTTTGATGTAGAAGAAACGCGTTACATATAATCGTTCACACACACATACACACATGTGCCCTCGGCCAAACATACACACATACAAAATAAAACCTGTTATTGTAATATTAGGATAGTTCCGGTCAACAAAATGCCTACACTATCAATGTAATATATCGATATACAATTATAAGTACATCTGATCATAATGATACGGCCTAGTAAGCACATAACAGCTTCTGCTCTACTTGTACAAGAACCGGGTCAGAGTGAAAATGGGGTAAACGCTTCCATATATGAGCAGGACCTGCTCTGTTTTCACTTTCCAGTCTCGATAGAGCCTAAAAGTGTACCCTCCGCGTCCTTGTGGGTGCTGGATTATTATGATTAACAAAACCTTACAGCTTTCTATAAAAGAAATTAAAAAATACATTTTTTTATTTATTTAGAAAATTCTTTTTTTTTCATTTACAAAATGTATTCTTCAATTTACTTTTCATTAGTAAAAAAATACTTTTGAACAACAAATATATATATATATATATATATATATATATATATATATATATATATATATATATATATATATATTCCAAGAGTAAACTTACAACGAGCAAATGGCTTAATGATGCTAGGTAAATATTATTTGTACCCAGAAAAGTAGGTGACACCAGAAGTGAGGGATCGAAACCCACTACTCAGCCGTAATTTTTCTTGAGACAAGCTCCAGGTGCCATATATATATATATATATATATATATATATATATATATATATATATATATATATATATATATATATATATATATATATATATATATATAATCATTATTTTCAAAATCTAGCTGTCGATTTTCATTAAAACGATTTTTTTAAATATCAAAAGATTAATGTAGTTGGCGAAATTTCAATTTAAAAAAAAGAATTCAGACTTCCAACCGCTGAAAATGATATTTGGGGTAAATTATGGTAATCATTTGCATGTAATTTATACAGTGGACCATTGAATGTGTTATTTGCTTTTTGTAGTACCATCTACCATGTTTAAAAGAGCTCTAAACGGAAGTTTATTTTGCAGTGCAAGGGCAACCAATAGTATGAAGATTTCTGTTAAGTTTTCTTTCTAGAGGTGCCGCAAATCTCACCTTCACAGCTTGAATTGGCATTATTGTTTGTCAACAAGGATAGCCTTGATAGTGCTCACACTGTTGAATTCATGCAAAACATCAGCCACTTACTCTGCAAGAACCACAACAGTTGCACCAATATGAGGAAGAACCTTAGTTGTCAGATATTCACTTTCATATGTAATCTTTGTGACAGTCAAGTGGCGTTCTGGTCTCTTGGTCTTTTTTTTCAGTCTTCTCTCTATTTTCCTCCACTATTTCATTGTACACTAGTGCGTCTTTGTCAGATCTCCCATCAACTCCAATACAAAAATTTTCCACCTTTTCATCATGCTGTTGATGAGCATTTGTTTTCACTTTAACCTTTGCTCTATCAATTTTACATTTATCTATATAAATATCTTTTTATATTAATTTTGCGGATAAAAAAGCCCATAGCCCTCAAATCCAAGAGCAATGCATTGGCAAGGCTGGCTCTAAGATTGGAAGATACATCACTCCTGATCAACTCAACTCGCCGCTATATAGCCTTATCAAAATTTCGCGGTATACTAGGCCCTTTGGGATGCTTTTTCCTGCCATTTTTATTAAAACATCTGACAAAGAAAATATATGTATTATCAGAAATTATACAAAAATATTTTTCAAAATAAACTGGAAAATAATGTTTGAAATGCATTATTAAATTAAAAGTAATGTTTATTTACATAAAAGTAGAGTTAACTCTCTACGGGCGGGAGGATTAGCTCCGCCGAAAACAGGCTTTTAATAAAACATTAATTTTCAAAATATAAACAAATTAAAATAATTATAAAAGTTGTATTTTTTTAAATAGTTAAGTATATTTTGATGAAAAATAAAATGGAAATTTTTGCTAGTTAAAAGCGTAAACAAAAACAATACGAACTTAGAAGAGGAGGTAATTACTACCGGTGAATACCGAAAAAATATCCAGTAAAAACGAAGTCTTTCATAAGTAGTTATTTGTATTTTAAACTAAATATTTTAGTGTGTTTTATTTTTTATTTGTAGTAATTTCATTTAATTTAATAAGAGAATAGATAATAAACTCAAAAATATTCATTATTAAACGTTATTTTCTATTTCTTCTTTTCGTTAAGACACGGTTTTAATTTAACATACACATGTCTCCGGTGCCACCGATATGATGATAAAAATCGCAATTTATTTTGTCTTTAAGTTCGATTGCTCAAATAAATACGAAATTTTGAGGAAAAATATTTTTGGTGGTAATTTTTGACGTTATTTTGCAACTTTCCTCGAGTTATTCTTTTTACAGTTCCTTCAAAATCGACGTTCGCTGGGTTCAAATATATATATATATATATATATATATATATATATATATATATATATATATATATATATATATATATATATAATGGCATCCTAGTCTTTTGATAGGTACATGAAATATGCTTTAGAGTTTTTTAATCCTAAGTCCGTTCAGGATGTAGACGAACATAACTTTCTAAGGATTACTTTTTTTTTAACATCAATGGATGGAATCCCATCACTTAATCGTAAGATAATGGCTTAGATTCTCTTTCCTTTCTCAACGGTTTGAAATTTAGAGTTCTCTTTCTTAGACTATTTGTTATCCAAGGCTAGAGACATTAATCTACCTTATTATTTCACCCATACCTGGGTAGCTTTCGAGTAAAAGTCTATTAAATATACTTTAATTCACAAAAATAATAATTCAGCCTTGATCGTGATGTTCTCATCACGACTTTGACGACCATTGAATTCATGCTGACAGCAACAGCCCAGTAGTCTATACCCCTGAATAAATATTATTTTTGTTGTGGATTCCAGGTTGAAATCTGGTACCAATAAATAACAAACGCCAGGAATGAATATATGAAAATAATGTATTAACGTAATAATACAAACTGGTAAAGCAGGTTAGTAGTTCCAGTAATACGGGTTAGTAGCAAAATATATATACAGTCTTTGGTATTGAAGTATCGCTGTATGACTTCTTTACTGAGTCTACGTGCTCGCTCACTGTGACTCCTAAAACTCTGTTACCTCACCCTCACTCTTTCGGTTACCTACAACCTTTCACTCTGTCACTCTGGACTCGACTCGACTCTGTTCCCGGGTATTCACTGGCAGTAGTATAAGTATACGCTGGGTGAGTCCATTTGTATAAAAAGTGGTGGACCCCTCAACAATTTTTTATGAGTGACTTGCTATCACTTGATCCTCACTGAAACAGTCAATGAAAACTCACTGAGTTAATACTAAAATTAATTACAAAGAAATTTAAAAAAGACATGAAGGTTATCTTCGGTGAACTGTTCAATCACCTATTAGTTAACATAATACAAGCAGAATTCTGTCTTATTTATATTTCTCTGTTTCCATTTTTTGCTTGAGTCACGATATTAGGTTACGTGCTTTGTCTTCATCTGACTATGTGTAACACTGACTTAAAAATCGCATCTTGATTAGAGTCAACTGTTGGCGTAATTTTCTGTTTGATGGCATTCAACTCGTTTTCTTTGCAATGTACTTCTTGTGCCTTAAACAAACTGCAACAGTACAATGAGCAAATGGCTTAATGATGGTAAGAATTAAATATTATTATTTTTCTAAGCAAGTATATCAACCGTCCAGAGATTGCTAAATATAATCCGAGAATTAAGGAATTGTAATGGGAAATTCTTCAGCATGCGGCATATTCGTTATTTTAAGATATTTTTTATGCGACATGAAACACTATTTATCTGGCACTGGCCAATTAGAATAAGGTATGGAAAAATCCTTTGAAGAATTCTTTAAATCTAAACTATTTTTTTTTTTTTTTTTTAATATATAATGAAATATATAATTTGGGTAAAAGACGACGTTAGGCAAATCCGGGAAATATCTTGGCAACATTATTTTTTCAAAAACGTATAGCTGGCAACATTATTTTTCCGAAAACATTATCTGAGGCCTTGTTGTTGGACGTAGTTTATCGTCATACCCAGAACGCGGATGTAGATTATCGCCATACCCAGGACGCGGATGTAGTTTATCGTCATACCCAGGACGCGAATGTAGTTTATCGCCATACCCAGGACGCGGAAATAGTTTGTCGTCATACCCAGAACGCGGATGTAGTTTATCGTCATACCCAGGACGCGGATGTAGTTTATCGTCTTACCCAGGACGTGGGTATGGTCTGGAGAAAACTGGGAGTTTACTATTTGCCCATAGCTGGAACCCTATCAGGTGCTACCACCCCGTGTCGGGGTGGACCTGGGAATACCATCAATTAAGATTTGGTTCCACGCTCCTCAAAACCTCCTGATCAGAGGACTTGCTGCTGGATGCACTTTAACGTCATACTCAGGACGATAAATGGTATGAATAAAAGATTAATTGATAGAACAAGGTATTTATGCTGATGTAGCAAATATCTACTCCTGTCTTAGTAACAAGTGCAACAGGTCCGACAAAATAAAAACTGGCAACTTCTCTCGAAAAGGACCCACGATCAGTGATTAACCAGGGCAGAGAATGACTTGTAAATATAAATGCCTCCAAAATAAATCTGAATTTATTTAATCGCTATAGATAACCTTTTCTGTCCGCCATTTGCATGCTAAACTCCAGCAGAGCAACTATTTTCAGCTGCCTGAGTTCAGATGAAGTAGGGTTATATATTATCAACACTACCTCTACTGCTTGGAAAGTTGGTCCACTGTCTCGTACCAGAATCCATCTTGCAAATTTATAAATCTTCTATTTGTCCGCGCATTGAATATTGATGCCATATCTCGCCTGGTGCTCCTACTATGCATCTCGAGATTCTTGATAAATTCCAAAGTAGGGTCCGTAATGTAATCGATCCTGACCTTGCATCTCGGCTTCAGTTTCTTTCTCACGTGACGTGACGTGACGTGACTTCCCTCTGTATTTTCTACAATTATTTTCATGACAACAGTTTTGCTAAGCTTTTCGCCTGCATGAATTTGAGTCTGCTGCTAGATTGGTAACTACGTCTCACCATTTTACTGTTAAACTACCTATATGCAATCACATATTGTATTCTAATAGTTACTTTTATCGCACTTTTACCTTGTGGAACTCATTTCTGATTTCTTGCTTCTTTGCCACCTGCAATCTTCAAAATTTTAAATGCAATGTCAATCAACATTTTCTGTCTTCCTTGAAACCTGTTCTTTTTTTTGTCCTGTCTTCTCACTTAAGTCTTCTCATTCTCTTTCACTGTAAGTGTTATGGGATCTTACCCATAATAATAATAATGGTCTATTCCATACTTAATAAATACTGCGCCTCAGGAGTAGGCAAGGAGTCAGCAGTTCACCTCCTGAGCGACTGTTCGGTTCAACTCTCTTCCTACGGGCGGGAGGAACCCGAAGGAGGCTACGCCGAAGGGCGGAGTCTCCTTCAGGGGAGGTAAACTCGGCCCAGAACCCGTTCATACGGGTTCAAATGGGCTATTTTTTGGCCGAGCCTAATGGCTTGGGAATTGCCCACGTTAAAAAGGCCTTGTGCCATGACACCCTCGTGGGGGGTGACTGAATATTGTCAGCAGTTCACCTCAGAACTGACTGTTCGGTTCAACTCTCTTCCTACTGGCGGGAGGAACCCGAAGGAGGCTACGCCGAAGGGCGGAGTCTCCTTCGGGGAGGTTCGCTCGGCCCTGGACCCGTTTATACGGGTTCAAATGGGCTATTTTTGGCCGGGCCTAATGGCTCGGGAATGCCCACGTTAAAAAGGCCTTGTGCCACATGGCACCCTCGTGGGGGTGACTGAATATTGTCAGCAGTTCAACTCTGAACTGACTGCACGGTTAAACTCTCTTCCTACGGGCGGGAGGAACCCGAAGGAGGCTACGCCGAAGGGCGGAGCCTCCTTCGGGGAATCGCTCGGCCCAGAACCCGTTTATACGGGTTCAAATGGGCTACTATTTTTGGCCGAGCCTAATGGCTCGGGAATGCCCCGACACCCTCATTTGACTGAAAAAAGGCCTTGTGCCGTTCATGACACCCTCGTGGGGGGGTGACTGAATATCGTCAGAACCCGTTCAACTCGTCAGTCGTTCAACTCTGAACCGACTGCACGGTTAAACTCTCTTCCTACGGGCGGGGAGGAACCCGAAGGAGGCTACGCCGAAGGGCGGAGTCTCCTTCGGGAGGTAAAACCGGCCCTGAACCCGTTTTATACTGGTTCAAATGGGCTATTTTTGGCCGAGCCTAATGGCTTGGGAATTGCCCACGTTAAAAGCCTTGTGCCACATGACACCCTCGTGGGGGGGGTGACTGAATATCGTCAGCAGTTCAACTCTGAACTGACTGCACGGTTAAACTCTCTTCCTACGGGCGGGAGGAACCCGAAGGAGGCTACGCCGAAGGGCGGAGTCTCCTTCGGGGAGGTAAAACCGGCCCAGAACCCGTTTATACGGGTTCAAATGGGCTATTTTTTGGCCGAGCCTAATGGCTCGGGAATGCCCACGTTAAAAAGGCCTTGTGCCACATGACACCCTCTTGGGGGGGTGACTGAATATCGTCAGCCGTTCAACTCGTCAGTCGTTCAACTCTGAACCGACTGTTCGGTTAAACTCTCTTCCTACGGGCGGGAGGAACCCGAAGGAGGCTACGCCGAAGGGCGGAGTCTCCTTCGGGGAGGTAAAACCGGCCCTGAACCCGTTTATACGGGTTCAAAATGGGCTATTTTTTGGCCGAGCCCTAATGGCTTGGGAATTGCCCACGTTAAAAAGGCCTTGTGCCACATGACACCCTCGTGGGGGGGTGACTGAATATCGTCAGAACCCGTTCAACTCGTCAGTCGTTCCCCAGTCGTTCAACTCTGAACCGACTGTTCGGTTAACCGACTCTCTTCCTACGGGCGGGAGGAACCCGAAGAGGCTACGCCGAAAGGCGGAGTCTCCTTCGGGGAGGTAAATTCGGCCCTGAACCCGTTTATACGGGTTCAAATGGGCTATTTTTGGCCGAGCCTAATGGCTCGGGAATGCCCACGTTAAAAAGGCCTTGTGCCACATGACACCCTCGTGGGGGGGTGACTGAATACTGAATATCGTCAGTCGTTCAAGTTTTGAACCGACTGCACGGTTGTACTCTCTTCCTACGGGCGGGAGGAACCCGAAGGAGGCTACGCCGAAGGGCGGAGTCTCCTTCGGGGAGGTCGCTCGGCCCAGAACCCGTTTATACGGGTTCAAATGGGCTATTTTTTGGCTGAGCCTAATGGCTCGGGAATGCCCACGTTAAAAAGGCCTTGTGCCACATGACGCCCCTCGTGGGGGGGTGACTCAATATCGTCAGTAGTTCAAGTTTTGAACCGACTGCACGGTTGTACTCTCTTCCTACGGGCGGGAGGAACCCGAAGGAGGCTACGCCGAAGGGCGGAGTCTCCTTCGGGAGGTAAAAACTTGGCCCTGAACCCGTTTATACGGGTTCAAATGGGCTATTTTTTGGCCGAGCCTAATGGCTCGGGAATGCCCACGTTAAAAAGGCCTTGTGCCACATGGCACCCTCGTGGGGGGGGGTGACTGAATATTGTCAGTAGTTCAAGTCGATTCAGTAGTTCAAGTCAGTAGAGTCAGTAGTTCAAGTCGAGTCAAGAGTCGAGTCAGAGGCAGTCCGAAACAGTCGCGTTCAGACAATTACTACAAGACATTGGAATAGTGATACTGGTCGAGACTACATTGTTCTCTCTACTAAACCTGATTGTTCATACTAACACTTCTACTTCTCTGTATATATTTCTGTTTGTAATATATCTGTGTTATTCCATACCTGTGTTCGCGTTCTTCTTTATTGGTTCTACCTTGGACTATCACCGTGGTACAAGGAACCGGACCATAACACTAAGTAACCCCTTGTGTCATAGTGGCATTATCGCCATATTCTGTTTTTTCTGAGACTTGCTCTTTTATTTTACTTTCTTCTCAATAAAGTGTTCTCATTCTCTTTCACTCCCAGTAACTTCTTGCGTCATAGTGATCTTATCGCCTTGCTTGGGGCGAAATGATTTTTAAAAAATGTGGACATCAGCCTAATGCAACGGAAAACATAGATTAGCTGAAATTTATGGTGAGGACAGAGAAAAATCAGGAAAATACTTTGGGTCTGAATAATAATGATATGAATTTACATTAAGAATTACTGGAAGCATTTGCTTCTTATATGAATTTAATTTAACTGTACGGCAATCCAAGGTCGTAAAACACGAGGGATGAATAATGACACTATGAATTTATATGAATAAAATATTTGGTCAGAAATATTGGAATCAGGCGGATAAAACATTTATCATATTTTCTGATAAAACCATTTTTATATTTCGATTTATAGAGTTCTTGATTTCATATCATAATGGAAAAATAAATATTTTTTTAGGTGAAGCCACGGATTAAGTTCGGCAGAAATAGGCTAAAACCAGACCCAAATATATCAGCTTCTGCTTTTGTCGGTTGTTTAGGAGATGTTACACTGAGGACTTTTTGAATAGTCTACGTGTACTGTTTTTTTTTTTTTTTTTGCATTTCTCGTGTGTGCGTAACTGAAGCTGCCAGATTAACGTCTGACATCAATCAAATCTATGAAGACCGTCTTTTTCATCAGCAGGTTTATTGAAATATTTTATTTGTTTGTTTAACGATATTTAACTCCTTATGGCGCATTTAATGCCAAGTTAATGAAATATTAATGTCTCCCAATCTTCTGCTTAGCATTTGGAATGCGTATTTGGTCATCGCAATACGTCTTTAGATCTCAGTATTCCGTACTTTGTTGAACCACTTCCCGGATATTTAAATTTCTTAGCTTGTTTGATTTCATTATCGCCGATAAATCATCTTCTTCCTGATAAACATGCATGAGAACAAGGAGATAAAAAAGGAAACAAATAAAAAACATAAAGCATATGACTAATGTATCTGTTCTTAATATATACTATCTCTTACGATTTTCCTAGTTCACCGGAAGGGCTTCATATCAATTATTTCGCCCTTAAGAATAACGATTATTAAAGACAGAACTACTTAGTCCGAATTTAGTAGATGAAGCATTGCCATAATAACATAAAAATATCGTATTTCCTTTATTTATTTTTGTTGTTTTTTATTCCAAAGACCAGGTAGTTTTTTTTTCATTCAACAACCATTAATTAATATCGAACATAAATAAAATTAGCTCTATAAGACAAATGAGTTTGCCGCAAATATCGTTAGAAGTTGATCTGATTACAACAACTTACTGATAAAGCCAGGGAAGCCGATAAACAAGCCGATTTTAAAATTTATTTACAAAGCTAGAATTATTTACATTATTCGGACTTTTGTCATCTTTGTCGCCATATTTATTACAACGTTTCGGCCTTTCAGTATCTGTCTATATTTCTAAGATGAGGTATTGTGTACACTTTTTTCATTATTCGGACTATTGTCCGCATCTTTGTCGCCATATTTATTACAGCATACAACGGCCGAAACGTTGTAATAAATATGGCGACAAAGATGAGGACAATAGTCCGAATAATGAAAATAGTGTACATAATACCTCATCTCAGAAATATAGACAGATAAAGCTAGAATTCATTCTTTCTTACTCGATTTTTGCCGGCTTACGGCGTCATTTCGTTAAAACACTTCTTCCCGTACGGTCACCGAAGTTAAGCAACTTTGAACCTGGTTAATACTTAAACGGGTGAGCGCTTGGGAATACTAGGTGTTGTAAGCTTTAATAGCTTGAAATTGTTGATCGAAGAGCCATGTTCCAATTCTATTTGACTTTGTTTTATTCGCTTACGCATAATTAGCGTAACAAGGTAACTTGTTATTGGTAAATATCGTAGTTTTTAAATAACAAGGCGACGGTTTGGAATTGAATGGTGTGTGTTAATGTAGTCCTTATTAGTTAGAGATATTTGTCGAAAGGTGTGACATCGAATTGGACAGGTCAGAGCATGTGTTTTTGATTTCCCTTTTGACGCATATGCCAGCCGAATATGTTTTGGTTTTGGAGCAGTGGCTCTGAGTGAAATGGTGCAAAATCAAAATATAGGGTTTGGTCTTTTAACCCTGATTTTAAACAATGGAAAATTGAGTTGTGTCAGTTTGATATGTGGGTGGATAATTATGTATAAATTCAGCTCGATTTTGAGGGTACACACGAGTTAGGCCGGGACAACAGGGACAAACGAGTCGTCAGACACGCACGCAGATCCGCACGAGGAAAGGGATCAATATTCACTTAAATTTCTGAATGAACCTTCCTGAACACATAATTTTGACATTCCAAGTCGCCGCCTTCTGATCTTTTGTGTTCATCGATGACAAATATATCCGATTGTAAATTCTTTAATTCGCCTTCATTAAATCGTTTATATTTAACCAAAACTGGCATTGTTATTTCTTCGCTGAGAGACTGAAGTTATTTTCAGTCAGCTCAGTCGTCAACAAATTTTACCACGGCTTATTGACTAAAAGAAGAAAGGCAACTTTCTTCGTCAGTAAGAAAGACAACTCTTGAAGAACCAAGACTGAACAATCGACGACTTATACTGGCACCAATCGTTAAACCAGTTTGGAAGCTGTATAACTTTCCTTATTCAACAGCCGTGTGAAGATATAGATATCGGAACAAGTAGGCTTCGAACTAAGCTTCTCCACGTCGACAGAAAGCGAGACTAGACCAACGGGTCCTAGGAAACATGTACGGGAAGAGAGAGGGTTATAAAGGTATGATTCCACCATATTTCCCGCAGCTATAGGCTAATTAGTAAGAGTTATATCACTAAAACATTATTATCTCCAAAAAATATTTTTAAAAATTGCATATAAATTATTTAGATTTCGGCATTAGATAACATATAGAGCTTGATATGCCGCAGAACAAAAACAATCAAGTATCGTTTTTCACCATAATTATATTATTTGTTTACTTTTAGTAGTAGTAGACGTAATAGTCTTAAAGTGTCTGATTTAATAATGAAAATGTTTCATCTCAGAAATTCAGATACATGAAGACGATAAGAATCCGATTAAACTGAAAATGGTGTACTGGTATTATCTATAGCCTGGAGCGTCCCAACCGTCACCTCCAAGGCTTGATTTTCCAGTCTTGTGGAGGATGACATTGTTTCCCTTCCCACCGATGCAACATTGCTAGACTATCTCCATACTGTCGCTAAATGTTCAGACGCTGTGTATTTTCTATTGTGTATTAACTATAGTGTTGAGATGTTGAGTGTTTCCGCGTGCGTGTATTGAAATAAGGACAAACACATACGTAGGGAAAAATACTGGTATATCTGAAGAGGTATTTACAACAGAGAGATTAGTAGTCAAACGAACGCAGGTTAGTCAGTAACAATCAGAAAGAGTATAAAGTCCAACTGTATCTTCCGGTAGAGAGACGGAAGTGTGGTGGTCACCTGATCTTCCAGAACTTTATAGAACTGTCCTATTAGTAGTAGAGAGATCAGTCCATTCTGATGAGAAGGTGGGTGCGCCCCAACATATAGTCTGGAGCGTCCCACCCTCACCTCCAAGGCTTGATTTTCCAGTCTTTAGGAGAATGACATTGTCTACCTTATATCTCTTTTCCCACAGAAGCAACATTGCTAGACTATCTACATACTATCGCTAAATGTTCAGACGCTGTGTATTTTCTCGTAGCACCAGCCGTTATAGTTATAACCCCAAATCGCCTTGCTACGTCTACAGAGTTGAATCATTCACGTTCTCTATGAAGATTTGTTGCATTGATCTGGAACGAGACGGATCCTGAAATTATCTGATCTCCATTGAACGTTGATTTGTCCTATTTTGCATTTGAAAAAACCTTTTAAGGCAATCTCTTTTTTTTTTTACTCCAGATTTTGTTCTTGTAGATAATGTTTAAAAAACACATCACTCGAAGACTTCCAACAGCTGTAACAAGCAATATGGATAGCACATGTAACTGGAATGGAGAATAATGATATAATCCAGATGTTGACGACTTTCCACATTGCCTTTAAAGAAAAGGTTAAGAAAGAAACCCCCATCAACACGAGAAAGAGCGATAACAGCGGATTTGAGATATCTATGTTTCAGAGAATCTCTTTTAAGAGAAAGACCTTGCAGCTGACTGTAGCACAAATTGTTCAGTCAATGAAAGCTGATACTTTCTTGTATGAAACAGGTTTATCCCTCCATAAATTATTTTTTACATAAACGATTTTATTTAATCTACTTTTAGTTCTCTAGGCACGTCAAGACCTCTCAAGAGCCTCGACAGTCGTCTACTTCCGTAACTGATACGTTCTAGCAACAATTTGGCTCCGGTAGCAAGTTGGCATCTAATCGGCTGAAGGGACTAGCCCCTCACCCTAGACGAATTACCACCTAAAATCCCGGTCTGTCATACTATTTTAGCCACAGTTAAAGAAAGAAGAGATGGGTTCGTGCCTTTTGCCATGGGCAGAAAGTGCTAAACGTATAGAGGTAATCGCAGCTTCTCACTTTTTACTTGCGGTTAACTGTCAAGCCTGCTCGCAGCTGTCGGTGTAATAGCCGTAATTTTATTAGAAGTTTCATAATATCTTCCTGCAACCTCCGTAGATTTCTTCGAGTAGTGAAATTGGTAGAACGCGCATTTTATTTATTTATAGAACGAATAGCCGAAATTTTTTCTTTCCTCTCATCCAAAACGATATAAAAAAATTCCGATTAAAATATTTGCGCACGAAACAAAAAAAAAAACAAAATAAAAAAATAATACAAGTACATGGGTTGGCTTTCGAGAGAGGGCGTGTCTAGTTAAAGAGTTGCTCTGAGTGTATATTGCTGCTACAAGACATAAATCGAAACAAACTATTCAAAGGGATATTTTAGCTAAAAATGCCAGATGCCGCATTTTTAAGCATCTGATTAAACGCCCAACCCAAATAATTTCTTCTTAAAAATATACAAGTATTAAATGCAAATAT
Source organism: Acanthosepion pharaonis (assembly GCA_903632075.3). Classification (NCBI taxonomy): domain Eukaryota; kingdom Metazoa; phylum Mollusca; class Cephalopoda; order Sepiida; family Sepiidae; genus Acanthosepion; species Acanthosepion pharaonis. The sequence goes on from CAHIKZ030004282.1 coordinate 1,388,156, forward strand.
ACGTAGTAAGAATAGAAAGTAAAAGTTAATATTTAACACAAGACCGAATAAAGGAAGTGTGCACTGGAAGATTGTGTTGCACCAGTATTCAAATGGGTGAAGCCTGCCTAACTTGGAAATGAATATTTCAAATTATAGCTTTTAAATGATTTCTAAGAATTAAGTACAGAAAAACGTCATATGTGGATAAAATTAGAGTAGGAAGATTGTATAGCGCCAGTATTCCAGGCAAGGAAAGAATGCTTTATTTGGAAATCAGTTTGTAAAATTATGGCCTTTTGTTAATTCCTATGCATTGTAAAGAACGGAAAAAAATCGAATGTTTTTAGAAACGGGAGTAGGAAGATTGTATAGCGACAGTCAACAAAGTAAGGAAAATCTATTTGATTTGGAAATCAATATTTAATATTTTGAGCTTTTATTAATTCCGAAGCATTGTAAAGTATGGAAATAGTAAAATATATGTAGAAATGAGAGTAGAAAGATTGTGTAGCGTCAATCTCCAAAGTAAGGAAAAACTGCCTTTGAAATTCTGGTCTTTCGCAAAAAAAATAAAAAAATAACATGTACTGTAAACAATGAAAAACACTCAAATGCAACTCGAAAGTTATTTTATTTTTAGTGTTGACATCGTAGCTACCTGTAAAAGGATTTGAACACCGATATCGATGCTAAGTGTCAATTTGATGTAACAACTAAACTAAGGTAGACACAATGGATACGTATTTTTAAATTAATGTTGTACAAATATATGTTAAATTTAATAGGAAATGTCGCAAGATGCGGTTATCGAAATATTTATCTTGGCCGAAAAATGAAAATTAACCGAGATCAACTAATACAGTGAAACGTTTTCCTCGGACCATTAGAAATCCTACAATCTTAACGACATAAGATAGGGAGATGCCCACAGTGTTGATAGCAAACACGAAAAGGAAACTCCGAGAACACCTACAGAAGCTAGTAAAGGAAAGTGAGAAGAAAAGACTAAACATCAATTGCAAGAAGACAGAATGTTACGTTGTTAGCAGATGGCCAAAGATGCCTTCCAAAAACTAAGCAGAGTATTAAGGAACATAAAAATTTTGTAAGAAGCAATGAAAAGAGTACTAAACTGTTACATGATATCTGTCCTCAGTGAATGCTGAACAATCTCCTCGCAGATGGAAAAGAGACTTCAAGCAACAGGTATTTGATTCTACAGAAGGATACTGAGAATACCATGGAGCGCACATGTGAGCAACGACGAAGTTTTAGGAAAAATGGAAACAAAAAAGAAATTTATGTATACAGGAAGAGACAGTTGATTGCAAATTAGAGACATCAAAATCAAACAAGTAAAATTCAAATAACTGGGAAGTGTTTAACGGAGGACGGAAAGTGTGACATTGAAATCCGAAGGTGCATTGGGATAGCCAAAGATGCCTTCCAAAAGCTAAGCAGAGTATTAAGAAACAGAAAATACTTCGTTAGAAACAAAGAAAAGAATACTGAACTGCTACGTGACATCTGTCCTCCTATATGGCAGTGAATGATGAACAATATCCTCGCAGTTGAAAAATAAACTTCAAGCAACAGAAATTTGGTTCTACAGAAGCCTGCTGAGGATACCATTGAGCGAACATGCGAGAAAATGGAAACAAAAAAGGAACTTATACATACAGGAAGAGACAAATGAAATTTCTGGAGGTGGGAGCATATTGAGGAAAGATGGCTTGAAAATATTGATACCCACATGTAAGAAGGACTGACGAAAACAGCACAAAACCTGACTAGCGAGCTTGTGTAAATGGATGACAGAACAAGGTTTAGGAGAGATAACAAAAAGAAAAAATTTATTAATAGCTTCAAAGGACAAGAAATTGTGGAGAGCCACGATCGCATAAGACGTGAAGACACACGGCGCATAGAAGCAGCCATTTTTTCGTACTAATACATTTCGAGAAAGAAGGATCCATCTTAAATGCCCCTAGCTAGGTATGAAATAGGTGATGGGTCAATTTAACCTTGATAAGGACCTTAGTTTAAAATAATTTGAATTTTAAAAAAGAAAAAAATATTGGCTAAAGAGAGATGGATTTAGTCAGGTTTGATTGACTTTGATACAGCCAATATGGAGGCGTTAAACGCGGTTTCCCAACCAATCTTCAGTAGGATAATGGAATACAAATATATATATATATATATATATATATATATATATATTACTGTTATGAAATGGACAAAGTCCGAGAGTTATTTTAAGACATTTTTATGTTTATACATTCTTTTTATAGATACAAATATTTAAGTAAATGCTCTGTTTATAATAAACAGTATTAAACAACATTTACCGGCCTGAATGTCCGAGAAATTTTCATAGAAAATATTCGTCCTCCGACAGGAATCGAAACTGTATCCTATACGGAGCCGTCATATAGCCTGACGTGCCTTTAACCGATTGGGCCACAGAGGAGCGTTCGGCTGGCAAGGTCGATTTTACTATTTTAAAACTTCGATATTCCTTGAATCTCCCACGTACATTCATATCTGCTCATGGCGTATCCAAATGTAAACAAATGACGTCACACATTATGAAAAGGACAAAGTCCGACAATTATTTTAAGACATTTTTATGTTTATACATGCTTTTTATAGATACAAATATTTAAGTAAATGCTTTGTTTATAATAAAAACAACATTTACCGGCCTGAATATCCGAGAAATTTTCATAGAAAATATTCGTCCTCCGAAAAATGAAAATTTCTCGGACATTCAGGCCGATAAATGGATTTTAATACTGTTTATTATAAACAGTTTTTACTTAAATATTTGTATCTATAAAAAGAATGTATAAACATAAAAATGTCTTAAAATATATTAGTGTCTATCGAAATAGCTGCAGTCTTTTTTTAATGTTATTCGAGTAAAATGCAAGTCGAGTTTGATATAAAACATATGAAAAAGATTGATATAAAACATATGAAAAAGATTTCCTCTTGCACAATTCTTACTATAGGGTATCGTAGATTAAAAAAAAAAGTTATTACAACTCAAGCAGAAGATACGAATAAGGTTATTAAAATTTTCAGCGTCCCTTCTCCTTCGTACGGACATATATAGAAAGTGCTTTAATCGCTAGATCACCCAAAGTAAATTTACATTCAGTTTCTTTCAACATTTCATTTTCTTGGAAGATCTATTATCATAAGGTGGGGATATTTAATAATGAAGGTGATAAGAATTTAAACAAAAAGAAACTAAATGAAATTAGTTCGACTAATGTTGTGGCCTTGCTAGGGCCAGAAATAAAGAGACAAGAGAGGAATTGAGTTTAAAAATATATTAACAGAAACAGTAATACAAACGAGAGTGTTACAGCAAGAATGTTCGGTCCGACTGTCAGAGCTGCAGACTTCACCCTGCAAAAGGCAGTACTTGCTCCTAGCTGGGAGGGTACATGCGTGCGTGGGTAAATTACTATAACAACTATATAATCACAAATATATTTAAAAATATCATAGTCGTTTTTGTATGCATGTGTAGTTTCACCAACGTAAACCTCACTTTAGTCTGAAGAAGTCCTAAAGGACGAAACGCGTCACACAGAAACTTTTTTCCACTTTGTCATAGATATCTCTAAAATTGTTCCTGATATATAGAAATTTATATATATCGTTTTCCCATAAGGTTAGGTAGAAATTCTGAAAAATAAAAAAATAAAAAAGTTTTGATAATTTTAAAATACTTGTCTTTACAAAAAGAAAAACAAAATTAATTTTAATGGAGGCTCTTTCAAAACAAATCTTAAATCGGATACAGATATTTGAATTACTTCTACAAACCAGCAATAATAACCTTTTTTTTTTAATTTCTCGCAAATATTTGGTTTATCGGTCATGTATGAGCCGTTAAACTCTAATGCTGTATTTATGTAGGAGGCGGCAGGCGGATTCTTGTTAGAGTTTTGTTTTGCAACGCCTCATTGAATTTTCGTCCGCCTTTTGTCAGGGTTGGATGAGGACGTATTGTTTGTGGCAGGGTTTCCCCCCCAAGCAACCAAAATTTTGCATGTAGATACCTGTTTAGCAATAAACAAACCGTTGACAAAATAATTTTATACTGGTGACTTTCTGTTTTCCATGGTACCTGAAAGATTTATCACAAAAACTGAGGGGAAAAAATACACGGAGAAAATAGTGGTCTTGCAATCATGTATCGGAACTTTACTCGAAGACATTCGATGCGATGTTAAAATGCGATATTAAATAGTGAGTAATATAAGTGATCTTTTTTTAAATGAGTTTTACATCTATTTGCATTTTCAGTAATATTTTTATATACATTTATAGCATTTTTATTCGGTAAAAAAAAACAATTCTACACATATACTAACAGCATCCTTTATCGATTATTAAAATCATTTCTTTATATGGACTGACTACATCTTTCGATTTTCAAAATCATTTTTTTTTTTTGCATTCGTTGATAACGTTGTTATTCTGTTATAAAATAGGTACTTTGACTTGTAATTGTTTAAGCTAGCTTTCAGCGAAATTGTATATACAATCGTAATTGGTTGTCTATATTTTTGAGATGAGGTATTATGTACATTATTTATATTATTCGGACTATTGTCCTCATCTTTGTCGCCATATTTATTACAACGTTTCGGCCGTTGTACGTTCTGGCCTTCTTCAGGTGGTTGGAATGTCGAACTGAATCCTCTATTTCGCTCACTGGGGTAGACTGTTCTAGTTCCACGTGCCTCAAGGACATATGGCACAGTGAATAAAGGCGTTGGTTAGATCCAGTGAAAGAACCCAAAGAGCGTGAGTTCAATACCCGGTTGGGGTAGTGGAGGACTTTCAAAGGGAAAATTAACAGGAGATAATTGATAACTGACATCCATTAAACATGTCACGTGGAACTAGAACAGTCTACCTCAGTGAGCGAAATAAAGGGTTCAGTTCAACATTCCAAACACCTAAAGAAGGCCGGAGCGTACAACAGCCAAAACGTTGTAATAAATATGGCAACAAAGATGAGTACTATAGTCCGAATAATGTAAATAATGTATGTAATTGGTTGATATTAAAATTAACTGCATTTTTTAGATTTTTTGTATTAATGACATCATTAATCTTTTACCAAACGCTTTTTTTTTTCTAATTTTATACCTTATACCGTTGTCGGCTTCTCATCTCGTATCAAATAATTTAATTTCTTTTTTGCTCATCGCTTTATGATGACGATGGTGTTTTCTACATTCAAAGTGCCAAAGTGTAGGTTCAGGTCGTGAATATTCTAGTTTCACAGAACCTGGTACCTTCATCTATTCTCTAAGGACGTTTGACTTTGCAAGAATTGATTGAAGGTGAAATAAAATCAGAGTAGAAAAAAGTGCAGATGGCGTGGATTTGTTCAAGGTGGTCATCAACATACCAGGAAGTGACCCACACACTTGATTTCATGAACTTCCTCATTGGGAATGAGACTTGCAGAATCCAGTTATGAAACTGCAACGAACAGCCGCAGACTCTGTTATAATTTCGAGTGGCGCCTTCTGTAACATGTCCATCATGCGTAGCCCTTTTCATCCGCTGGTTTCACCGTGGGGTTCTTTTAGTATAGATCGGGTTTAGTCTGGTTCCTCTTCTTCGACCTTGCCGCCAAGGATGGCCCTACCAGGGGTTTAGAACTCCCGACGGCATCGTTCCCAGAGTCATTGGACCACACACGCCCCTCCACCATTACAAGTTACCATCAGAGGTACGCACATAGAAAGGTACGCGTATAGACACACATATATTTTCCGTTGCACATTACACCAATCTTCCCTTAATACTAATCACGGAGCGATTTTTCTTTTGATTCGATGGAGTTTCTATGAACTCTTCGATATCGTAAACGTTTTGGAATTACTGACCAAGAGAAGAACTCTTTGATGGAGCAATACCAATGGTACTTTGAAATTGACCAATCGACTGAATATGGTGTGTGTAGAAGAAGTTCTTATTCGAAATGCATGACCAGGAAAATTATCACCAAGCTTCATTAGTCGGAATTAAAAAAAAAAGCATTATTCATTCCAATGCATCATTCAAACGAGTTGACAGATTTAGCTTAAATTTTACTCACATATTATTTTCTGTGCTGCATTTTCTTTTAAAATGTTTAAACAATTCATCAGTTTTCATATTCTGAGATGCTTCCAGTGCAATTCTTCAGTTTTGCAATTTTTTTTTCTACCTACTGTATGGTCGAGTCATTTACGATGTAAGTTTTGTTCCCCCAAAAGACATTTCTAGTGACGAAGAATGTCTTTCAAAGGGCGAATGAACCTTTCTCTTAGGCTAATCTAGCACAAGTAACTATGGATGCAGCGAGTGGGTGGACGATTGCCTAGACGAATATCAACGGCCAGGGCGGGGTCTTACAACGGTGGAATCAACGGGCAAGTGGCCATGATCAAGGTGAGCCTTCAAATTGAAGAACATCGTCTGAGGTTTGATCTGGAAAGGGATGGGTTCCGCAAGGTCTCCTTGCCGAAGACCCGCTATGCATGAAAGAATCTGTCTCCGGCTTTCGATCCAGATATGTGGAGGTAACTGGTCAGGCGCTTCACTGCGCAGTGACCCTGCGACCACATCCGGTTATTGGACTGATGATGATGATGGTGATGATATTCCTTCCAACAAATGTTCACACTTATCGCGTCATTACTATGTTTTAGTGATCCATTACCTAGTTTCAGTTACACATTTTTTATAGTTTAAATATGAAGCATAAACAATGTCGAATACACGTTTTATCGTTAGCCATGATTCTCAACAAAATATCATAAAAGAATAACGTTTTTGCAAAAAAAGATTTAGAATCCTGAATGGTAATGATGTGATGGAATAACTAGTCACCCCTATGAATGATTACACTATAGGTAGTAAGTACCTATAAAGTCAACTGTCTACGAAAGACAGGGAGAGGAACTGTGACAACGAGACGACACGAGAACGTCCAACCTTCCAATTAGTGGCACTCACTACTAGATTGACCTGTGTGTATAACTGTACCGTATTTCATATTGTACTTTGTTGTGTACAATAAACCTTTCTTCTAGTATCCACCTAGTGTTATGTGTTTATTCCTTTAGCACGGAATATAACAGTGGCGACGATGATGTTTGAAACGAACTCACAGGGAATATAAAAGTGGCGACGAGGTTGTTTCAAACGAACTCACATGGAAAATAACAAGTAACTAGCCGTTTCCTTACAAGGAAACATCAGGCATCCATTGACCGAGCAGTCGATACTACTGTCGGTTCGAATTTATAAAATCTTTCCATTAAAACAATTCCGGATATTAGGTTTCTCAAGTCCACTAGCTGTTATTGCTCTTTCCATTATTGATGGGAGTTTCCTTCTTTTTTGTTTGAAGTAGTGTACAATGTCAACATAATCATGATTATGTACCCATTTTCTCTTTGAGTTACATGTGATATCCATTTTAGTTGTTGCCGCTGTCGAAGGCGTCCAAGCGCTATGGTTTCAATTTTTGTTTGTGATTCTGTAGCGCCATTCGACAAATTTCAAAGAAGGATGATCCATGCTCAGACCAACGTCCTTCATCTGATCTGAGAAAGTGGTTGTATAAAGCTGTCACTTTAGATATTTCTGAACCAGTTCACACGCATAAGGGCTGAGTAAGCTTCATATACGCTTCTCAGATTTCCCTATTTTCTGCCAAATATGGCACCGGCGACTTTTCAGCCTGCATATCTAGTGGCTATTGGGATTAAGTGTCAACTCTCTTCAAATCTCCAGTAGTCCCGAACCATTTTATTCTATTTGGGTTGATTGGTCGGTTTTATGGGATGTCAATATTGGTTACTTAATGTTGAAATAAGCATTTGTTATCATTACTATTATTACCAGAGAGTAATTTTAAATGCCTAGTTACTAATTTCGTTCCGGTGTCTACGAGTGAGAGAAAACGCTATGTACATTTGGGACGTTAATTTAGATATAGAGGCCTTTGCGAATGATATATGCAGTTCTTAACAAAGTAGATCTGAGATGATGATGCCGCCAGAAATTTTCTTTTTAAGAGTTTCACCCCAAGCAAGGTGGGAAGCTACTAGCACGCAAGGGGTTACAGAGAGTTGGAGCGAGAGCAAATAAGAGTGATAGAGGAAAGGATGAAGAGAAGGATAGGGGATAGATCAGACCATCGGGAGACATCGATTGACTTTACATTTGAATAGTTGGAGATTATAGCTGTCAGGAAAACAGGAAAAGGGGAAGTAGTTCCACAGGCGAGAGGTGCGAGACATGAAGCTATTGGAGTAGAAGAGGCGGCTGCATTTAACAGTTTCGACCGTGAAAGGGTGAGAGCGAGATGCTAGCCTAGTTGAACGCTTAAATTCATGAAGTCTGGGAACCAGCGAAAGCAGCTCATTGGAGCAGTTACCATGAAAGTATTTGTAAAAAAGACAGAGGGAGGTGACGTATAGGTATATACATGTTTATATTTGAAGCTATAAACATTTATTTCGATAGCAGATAGGTAAATACATGATATAGTTGAGTCTATAAGAATTTATTTTGATAGTGTATAGGTAAATATATATTTATATTTGAGTCAATAAGCATTTATTTTTAATAGTGGATTAAGCATATGTTTATTTTTGAGGCTATAAAATATTTTTCCCGAAAGGGCATAGGTAAATATATATTTATATTTAAGTCTATAAGAATTTTTTTCGATAGGGAATAGGTAAATACATATTTATATATGAGACTATAATATTTTTTGTTGGGGATAGGTAAATGCATATTTATTTTGAGTCTATAAGCATTTTTTTCGATATGGGATAGGGAAATATATATTGCCTTCAAAATGTCCTGTGAGTGTTAAATTTTCCAAGCCTTCCTTATTATGTATTCCAGAAGAGTCAACTGTTTTTTTTCTTATTTTAAGTATAATTGTCCTTTTTGTTTCTATTTTCCTTAAAGCTTATATGCTACATCCACGTTATTCTCAGTATCCTTCTGTAGAATCTAATTTCTGTTGTCTCAAGTGTCCTTCTTCATTCGTGAGAAAATTGTCCACCATTCGCTGTTGTACAAGTAGATTGATATTACATAGCAGTTCAACGCTGTTTTCATTGTTTCTAACGAGATTTTCCTGGGTCTTAATACTTATCTACTATCTATATTTCTCATGTTGTCTGTCAGTGTGTCTGTCGTGGGCGTTGTTACCTCGCCCAGGCCGCATTTCTCAACCGATTTCGATGCGGTTTTCACCACAAGTTTGCAAATGGCTGCCTTAAGGACATGACGCAGCCCGATTTTTCAGTTGGGACTCAGGTTCCGAAAAAAGTCGATAATCGAAAAAATCGATAATCGAAAAAAACTGCTTACAGAAGGAATTATTGCATTTCAACCAAATTTGACACCCTCTTAGAGTCTACCTTTAGAAGTGTTGTCCAGAAGTTTCATGACCACGGACCCCTAAACAGCGTGGAAAATCGATAAAACCCAAAAGCCGATACGCCCAGATTGCACCTGAACCGCATGTCGGTTTTTAGCGAAAACCGATCGGATTTATGATGAGGACATTGGGAGTCATCATGTGAAGTTTCAACTCTAAGCGCCCCTCAAACAGAGTGCAAATGGACAATCGGTCAACCCATAAAAATGTCTTTCCGGTTGGGTATTTCCTAAATGTAGATTAATTTAAGGTCACGCTATGCGCGGGAAGAAACAGGTTAGTGCGTGCAGTGCTGTATGAGTCGTACGATTTTTGAATCAAGCACGGGCAACGCCGGGCCATGCTTCTAGTAGTTTATAGAATGCCTCTTTTGCTATTCAAATCTGCCATTAAATTTCTGTGTCACATTTTCTATCATTTTTTAAAACATTTTCCTGATATTTAAACTTCTGTATTAGTTTAATTTTGACATCTCTAATTCGTAGTTCGAACCTTTGGTTTTTTCTCCCAGATCCATACTGTTTTCTTACAGTTAATGGCTAATCCTTTCTTCTCGTTTTACTTTATTAGATTGTCTAGGACAGGGGTCGGCAACCTCTTAGAGTGAGAGGGCCAGAGAGCTATGCAGTGTCTTGGTGGAAGACCATGATATCAAATTTTCTATAATAAATTGTCTTGAACCCTGACCGCTAGGTGCAGAATAATGTATTGGTTTAAAGAAAAAAACAACAAAGTTAATGTTATATCATTTAAACAAGTTTTCTTATTTTACTGCAGATTTAACAGGATAACAACTAACACAATCAACAAAAAATGCAAATTCCTTACTACAAATGAAATACAGTTAAAAATGGCAAATTATTTAATGAGACACTTGTTTCTGCCTGTCGTTCGATAACTTCTCAACATCAGGAGAAATATTTGTCAGCAACAGAATCATCACCCAACCTTGTTCGAAAAACGATTTTAGTAAATTTCATTTTAGAAAAAGTTATTCACAAGCATATGTACTTCCAAATAACGATACCATTCAATAGGTTTTTATATTTTCCGTTTGGCAAAACATATTTCTTGTAAAATTCAGCAGTGGATTCGCAATTACATTTTGATTTTAAAAATTCATTACATTGTAAGTCCAACTGATATATTCCTACCACTTGCTCCACAAGTTAATTAAATAATTTGTATCTAGGTGTTAAAGTTGGCGGGACGGACAAAGATCCTTCGTGGGCCGGATGTGAGCCACTAATCTAGTAGGTACTGTAGTTTTCTTTCTATGTCAACACACATCATATATTGTTAAGATTACACCCACCCATAATAAATCGTTTTAAGGTTTCCGTCTCTCTTAGAATAAACTCAGCTTGAACACGTCTGAAGATAAGATAACTTACACACCTTTTTGCTTGATATAAATAAAAAAAACATGGTTGATTGAACAATTTTTGTAAAGGGTGTAACGTGTGTCTGTCCATTTTAATTCTAATTGTTTAGGAAGTCTTAAAGAAAATGGTTCTTTATGTCACCATTTTCTTTAAGACTTCTTCGGTGCTTTCTCATTTCATCCATGGAATTCTCAGCATCCTTCTGGAGAACATTTTTACTACTTCCAATTTTCTCTACATCTGCAAAGTCATTGTCCAGTATTCATTGCCATACAAGAGGATTAATATCACATAGCAGTTCAGCCATCTTTTCCTTGTCTCTAACAAATTTTCGCCATTTCTTAATACTTTGCTTAGCTTTTGGAAGGCATCTTTCACTAATCTGATACATGTTCATATTTCTGTCTCACATTTTCCATAATTTGTTAAAACACCTTCCCGATATTACACTTCTGTATTTGCTTGATTTTAACATTTCCATTTCGTAGTTCCTTTGTCTTTTTCCCTTGCTGACAACCATACATTCTCTTTTTTGTTTTTTACAAGTGATTGTTTGCACTTTCGAAACTCACCGATTAGCATTGCTGAATGGTTAGCACCCCGGAGAGATTCTGTCCCCGAGGGAATAACAGCCTCACTTCTGATTGGTGGACAAGAACCTCGATATTCAAAATGGCCGAATACGTTCGGAACAGATTTCGTGTTTTCCATTCTTTCATTTTTATTTTATTTTACGTGAATTTTATTCCTTTCAAAAATATTCCATGCTTCTACTGGAAATGGATTACAAATAAAATTGATATCTATCAACTAATATTGGTACCGTTTTTGCGGTATGCTTATTATATCGTGTGAGTTTCAGCTTATAAGAGGACTAGAAAATATATCGTGTGAGTTTCAGCTTATAAGAAGACTAGAAAATATATCGTGTGTGTTTCAGCTTATAATAAGACTAGAAAATATATCGTGTGAGTTTTAGCTTACAATAAGACTAGAAAATATATGTGTGAGTTTCAGCTTATAATAAGACTAGAAAATATATCGTGTGAGTTTCAGCTTATAAGAAGACTAGAAAATATATCGTGTGAGTTTTAGCTTATAATAAGACTAGAAAATATATCGTGTGAGTTTCAGCTTATAATAAGACTAGAAAATATACCGTGTGAGTTTCAGCTTATAAGAAGACTAGAAAATATATCGTGTGAGTTTCAGCTTATAAGAAGACTAGAAAATATATCGTGTGAGTTTTAGCTTATAATAAGACTAGAAAATATATCGTGTGAGCTTCAGCTTATAATAAGACTAGAAAATATACCGTGTGAGTTTCAGCTTATAAGAAGACTAGACTCGGTTAGGTTGTCCAGCGGTACGCACCATAGCATCTACACGCTTCTTCTATTCAGCACGGTCTGCCATGATGCTGTTTACCTCTTGTATTTCTCCATCTCTGTGTCCTATAGTAGTGTGTCTACGATTGTGAGTCTTCCTTTTCTTCTTCCTCATTTCTTTCTTGGTTGACAGAATACTAACTTGCTGGCAACTACGTGATTGTGCTTGACAGAATGTCCTGCTAGACTTGTCCTTCCTTGATGGACGATTTGTATTACCATTGAGTTCAGGGTTTCTGTTGCGCATATATTATAAAAATTAACCCAACAAATGATGGAAAATGACTGTAGAAAACTTAATCAAAGTTATGATGATAATGCTAGGTAGACAAACATTATATAAAAACAAAAATATACGCTTATAGTATTTATCGTTATAAAATGGAACATTCTGATAAACAACTTGTTTGCAGGATGTCAGGATTTATTGCCACATTTTTATTTATAAATAAATCTCCAAAATATAGTTCCGTAAAGATATAGCTGATGAACGTAAAAAAGCATATACCAGGATAAATTATTATTTTATTATATTACTGGTTATTATAAAAGCTTGTTGGCATTCTATAACCTTTATGAGTCATACAACTTTTTTGTTAGCTTTTCTACAGTTTCGGCTTTGATATTATTCGCCCCTCTTAACACTTACCAGAGGTCTTCTTTGTTCGACTATTTCCCCATTATTATAAACATTTCTTTTAATGGCGAATCACAAGTTATCTATTTGATTACTATCTGGAGAAACAGATGGCAATCTCATTAATTTGCTGTTTTTACACTGTTGTTTAGCAAGAGAGGACAGTGTCAGCTTTGCAGAATGTGAAAATATATCGTCTTGCACGAATATGTACTTGCGCTTAAAACTATTTTCTGGTTCTACTCTGTACTTACCCAAAAATATAATGTCCAAGAACTTATAATAATTCTGTAAATTTACCTTGACAACACAATCAACTTTGAAGGGATAATTTACCTGATAATTTGTTATCCTCTAAATCCTGATGGTCGGCTATTTCATCAAGGACCCAACCTTTAATCAAACCATCATGCCCATCCAATATAGCTCTACGATCATCACTAAAATATAATCTTAAGAAATCACTTTACCTGTATCGATTTATCCAGATATCGATAGTGACATGAAAAAAGTACTGAACGCATGAGATTAGTTAAGGATATCTTATTTATATTAGAGCTGCAAACCTCGAATTGATCTGAACGTATTAATTGTGTAGAATATATTATGCATTAAGATAAATAAAGAAATGTTTTCCTACCGAGAAACATAATAATAAATACAATAGAACGTTGGACACATTACAATGTAAAGCATGGTAAGAATTATAAATTGCTATTAAACTGCATCCAAATTATTAACTTGTAAATTTCCGCCGACCTGTCAGAGTACGCCCCGCCAGATGACTGACAACTTCCAACATCTCCGTCTATTTTGTACGCAGTCGGCCAAAAACTCATATGGAAAATAGGCATTGATTACCTAGCATAGACCGCTCTATTCGCGTCGCTCATATCGCGTGACAGCTCCGTTTTCTTAAGCAATCTTGGACAAATCATTCAGCTTTTCTTGCTCCGCTAGTCGTCGGCGATGTGAGACATAGTTTTAAACTTCCCAGAAAACCTGCCAGGTAACAACACCGTCTCCTTCCCAACAAACGCAAAGAACAGACGGGGAAGCCAGAACGAAGTTCGTCATACTGGGATACAAGTTAGAAAGAAAAAGAATTCAGCAGACGTGTTTTATTGTTTTACTTTATTTTATTTTATTTTTTAGCATTAAACCCCAAACAAAGAGGGAGAGTCACTAGCACGCAGGGGGTTGCAGAGAGTGAAAATTGAGGGAAAAGACCACGTATAGTGGGAATTGAGGAAAGGATAAATGAAGAACGGGCATCAAGGTAACAGGAGATGTCGATTGACTTTGCATTTAAATTTTTGAAGATTGTAGTTATCAGGGAAGCAAGTAAGAGGAAGAAAGTTCCACTGTCGGGAAGCGCGTAAACAAAACTGCTGAAGTGGCGGTTGCATTTAACTATTTCAACAGTAAAAGGGTGGGACCTAGATGCCAATCTAGTAGAACGCTTAAATTCATATATTCGGGGCATCAGAGTAGGTAAAAGAGTAGCTATGGAAATATTTGTAGAAAAGACAGAGGGAAGCCACATCACGTCTCTTAGAGAGTGACTGAAGTTAAGATGTCAATCAGGATTGATTATATTGCACGTTCTTTGAATTTTGTCGACAACCTCGAGATGAACAGCAGGGGCATCATACCAGTTATGGCAACAATATTCACTGAATGAACGAAGGGTAAGATTTATAGATGTGTAAAATGGACTCTGACAAGAAAAATCTTCTGGCACGACACAGTGAACAGACTTTCCTTGAAGAAGATGCAGATGTTGATTCAATATAGTTGCCCTACCTCATGTCATTGTTGTTCGTTTTTGTGAGCTCGGGAAGTGTCCTTCGACAAAATAAACCGAATATATTTATGGTAGTGACTTGTGACTAAGAACGTGAACGCAACTTCCCTATAAAAAAAAAATCTAACTCCAAACATATGCAAATGTTCGTTACAATGTTCAGCGGAATAAAAATGAGCACATCTTCCAAAGGGTAGTCTTACTAACGGAAGAGAAAGCTGAGCGGCAAACTCGTTGTCGAAACCGTCACAGAATCCACTGAAAAACAGAACAAAAAAAAAAAACGAAATAGATTTCAATGTATCCTACAACGAACCCAAAGAATATCCACCAACAACACCTAAGAATTTATGGATGTTCCGGTTCACCATAGAATTTACTTACTGACAAAATTATGGCAGTTATTGAAACCAAGAACCTTGCAGGAGATTTGAAATAAAAAAAAAGATTGTTTCGAAATTTCAAATTCAAATACTGCTAATAAACAGAAACCGTCCTCAGCCACCAAGTTCGACCGGAGAGTTTCGCTCCCGAGTGAGCTAATAAAATAAATACATCCTATCTCCTCTCTCGCTTGTAATCATTCACTGTAATAAAATAAACGTTTTCAGCGCTAAAGCTAATTAGTCAAATAAAGCTTCATAAGCTTCTTAGAGTAGTTGCTCTATTATAGACATGATAAGAAATAGCGGAGATAAAAGAAATCATTTGTTTATCAAGGCTAAGTTGAATACAACACAAAAATCTCCATACTAATCAAAGAAACTTGAACGTCATCAATTGCAGGCTATATTAAAGCAATAAAGACTAGCTGCAAAGGCTTTAAGAAGGTCAAAAGATTATCAGTCGGTGTGACACGCCCTTCTCCAACAATACAACAGACGTTGGGGCTGATGTGAAAGTTACAGACGGTAATACAAGATTATACCCCACAGTTTATAAAAAAACACAAAAAAAACAACAAAAAAAATGCAACACAAACAACAACTACCATCCCGCCAAATAGTAGAGCTCTACTCTCAACTTTTGTTCTGAAAGACAACTCGAGAAGAATTCTGTTCAATGTGATAAGTATGGCCTAAATGGAAATGCTTCACCGGAAAGCACTTCCCGACTAAGTATAAGAACAGAATCAACACCCCTTTTTGTAATCATTTCCACCCCAGCACAGCAATAAAGCCACTAAGACGCAAGAGGTAACCGTAAGTGAAAGAAACTAAGAAAACGTTACTGAGGAATGAGAACAATACAAAGAACAAAATTCAAGGAGACAAAAGATGACAGCTGACGTTGCCTTTAAATCATTGAAGATCGTACTTGACGAGAAAGTAAGAAGACTGTACAAGCGAAAAGTAAAAGAGAGGAAACTATCAACGTAGAACCTACGGTTAAATCTAACAATTTTAACAATAGAGCAATGAAACCTAACTGCCAATCTAGTACTGAACGTAAATTTGACATTTATCAAAGAGGAAAGCTCATAGGAATAATTTCCATATAAAAATATTGGTTCTAGGATAGTTGCGTACGAGACATTTGCGTCATCGACAATTGCATACAAGACAACTGCGTCCCTAGACATTTGAGTCCCTAGACAAATACGTCCTTGGATAATTACGTACCTCTAATAATGTTTTGACGCTTTTTAAGGCAATTACCATAAATTTTGAAAAAAAGCATCGGTAGTATTCATCATTTTTTAAGAAAGGAATGAAAGGAATACAAATAATTAAAAGTTTATTTTTGTTTAAAATGCAATAACAGGCTAATAGAGTGGCAAGATCGCTCTACACATCGCTACTATTTTTGTTTCATCGGCGTTTTTTCTTATGATAGTGATAGCTGTAATTTCCCTCGTCCACAAATATTTTTCCATCAGTGTTTGATTTTCGGAACTTAGCCGTAGGTCCCAAATAGAAATATAATCTATAAAATCCAGAATCTACCAGATGTTTGTGGTACTCACTGCTGGAGTGAACTGAAAATGTTAGCTTAATTTACTCTTGCTTTAAAAAAGACAATTTTTCTCTTTTTTTATTTATACTATCTACCTTTCTGTTTGTTTAGAGTAATTAAAGGTATTGGTGTGCGAATTTCTATATTAAACAAATCTTTAAAAAAAATGGTAACTTGCTAATGTTCAATACGCAAGTGTCCGTCCACCAAATATATTTACAGGAAAAACACAGCGAAACTATGTAACACTAATGGAAAAACCACCATCTTCTCCAGTGACAGCAAAACAGATCAATCAATTCTTCTTCTTCTTCTTCTTCTTCTTCTTCTTCTTCTTCTTCTTCTTCTTCTTCTATGTGCTATGTCCCTTAAGGTTCTTCTTCTTCTTCTTCTTCTTCTTCTTCTTCTTCTTCTTCTTCTTCTTCTTCTTCTTCTTCTTTTTCTTCTTCTTCTTTTTATTTCTCTTCTTCTTTATTCTCTTCTTCTTCTTCTTCTTCTTCTTCCGCTTTATTTTCCTTTTTCTTTTTCTTCTTTTTCTTCTTCCACTTTCTTCTTCTTCTTTTTATTTCCCCTTCTTCTTCTTCTTCTTCTTCTTCTTCTTCTTCTTCTTCTTCTTCTTCTCCCGCTTTATTCTGCTGCTTCTCCCGCTTCCTTTTTCTTCTTTTTCTTCTTCCACTTTCATCTTCTTCTTGAGGTTTCTTCTTTTTATTCCGCTTTCTTCTTCTTCTTCTTCTTTTCTTCTTCTTCTTCTTCTTCTTCTTCTTCCGCTTCCTCCTTCTTCTTCTATGTGCGATGTTCCTTCAGGAATTAGGCGACCATAACTCTCTTTACAGCTTCTTTTGCTTTGTATATCTTAGGGATCTAGGCGTTTTTATGTTTCCTCTCACTTCCTGTTTTGACATCCATTCATAAAAGTATATTCGGTTAGTCGTTATTTCTCTTTGTCTGTCTTGCCTTAAATATGTCCTGTCAGTGTCAAATTTTCTAAGCCTTCTTTTCTCTCTATGTGCTTCAGGCTTGCGGAAAATACAAATACTTTCCAGCTCCGTTTAATGGGTGGGTACTATTAAGGCCTAACACAAATGAAATCAAATAAGTGATAAAAAAAGACAGCAATAACAACTCTAGTGAAAGGGAGCTAAACAAAAGAAAGATAACTAACAAAATCCACGTAGATGCCTTCGCAAACGACCAAGAGGGACATGGAAAAGAAACGTTAATTGGCTTAGAATAAACCAATAACTGAACCTTTATAGCATCAGGTGACAGTCCGGCATTTTCCCGCCAACTTCAAGGGCTTTAACATCCTCGGGATGAGTCGGGAATTTGGATACATGGACAGCGAACGCCAAACGCTAAAAGCAGATACATGGATTTGGTCTCTTCAGAAAACGTCGAAAGTACCCTAGTTCACATCAAAGACGGGCGGCAGGCAATGAAACAACGAAGATAGTCATATCGAAATGCCTTCTGCTCACAAGAGAGATCGAAAAAGAATTCAACACAGTTCGATAACATTAGCTTTTTCAGGAATTTGACTAATGATTTATTTCGAAAAAGACGTCGTCGTAAATTAAGTGAATGAGAGGCTGGAACCTGTTATTGGAAGCTAAATACGCAAGCCATCCACAACCCGGGAATAACCTTAGAAGCATTGCCAAGTAGCTGAAAAAAAATTGAGTAAAAATAAAATTAATCAGACATTCCTCTACGTGAGACTGACTTCTTTAACACCTAGAAAAAACTTATTGTCGAATATCAGTCATTTGAAAGTTCGTCTACAGTTTTCTAATCCTTATTCTGAGAAGCCTGCTTCGTTCTGAGACAAAATATTATGGTCTGACAAGATTGAAATCGAACTCTTTAATGGAGACAGTTCGAGACATTGCTACAGAAAGAAGGACAATTCATTTGATTCTAAAAATACCAATCACGATGGTGGAAATTTCACGATTCAGAGATGTTTTTCAGATAGTCATACAAACGCAGACAATAATCAAAGAAACCTTGGACATCGATATGCATCTCAAGATACTGAAGAAGTTGCTTACATCTTTGAAATTTCTTAAACTTCCAAGAGGTTGGATTTTATTTTAGCAAGATAACGGTCCCTATCACGCTTTATTTGTACTAGTGTTTAATCAATACAAACCCAAGATCCATTTATGATAAAGGTTTACTGAATGCGGTTCTTGGAAGGGCGTAAAGCGAGGATGTAAGAAGTACATATCATAAGGAATTTAAGATAGATAACAGCTGAAGAGGTTAAGATTGTAATGATCGGGGAAGTATCATCTCGGGAGTCTGTTGCACAAACCTTTCTCCGTGAGAAATGAGTACGGACAGAATGAGGATGTTTCAACCCTGTTTACATGGTATATCGGTTCCTAGTTATGAATCTCTGAGATGGTGGAACTAAGGAATGTAGCTTGTCTAAACATTTACCATGGAAATATCGAGCGAGTAGCAAGTGTCCAGCAACGTTTTGTCTGTAGAAAAGAGCTGAAAATCATTAATCGCCCACCTGTAGTGAAAATGGAAATTATGGTTCCAGGCATAGAACATACAGATTTTAAAGCAACCTAATCAGTTGATTGGCTTAAAATCTGCGCAATGTGCTTAAACTTCGTGTACATCACAGGAATCCCCAGACGTGAGGGATTTTAAGATTTGTCCACAAAAATTAGAGAATATTAGTATTAAGTTCTGCAAAAAGATACCATCAAAATAGTCCAGCCGTCATATCCACAAATAGATACGTCATTAAATAAAAAAATGATACGTTTCTTCAGACATGTCAAAGCTTTTTAAGTCTTATTTTCTGTCAATAAATAATTCTGTATTTCTCCGTATGTCTATAAGGAGAAATACAGAAATGATTATTGAATAACGTAAGTTATTTTTTTTTTATTGAATAAGTATTTTTTCAGCTAGGGTTTTCGGTAATTAGCAATAATAGAAATTATTATTTATTAGGTTGGTGCAAAAATAATGACGTAATAATGTCGTTTTTTGACGTATTTTTTTAACGTTAAAAACGACATTCTTACGTCATTATTTTGCACCAACCTAATATTAACATTATACTCGGACACTTGTTTTCACCTCTGTTTTTATTGTCACAATTGTTTCGGCAGTCGTGCCTTCAGGTCCTTATCAAATGCTTGACGACCCGAGTAACTGTAGTGGGGTAGCTGAATACTCCAACATGATGGACCGGTTTAAGACTATTTAAACGTTGTCGTAATAAAAACAAATCTAGGAACAATAAAACCATGCGAATAAAGTGACACTTTGATAGCAATATAGAGACACAGTATGCCCATAATGTCACCCAGTCTGATAAAGATTTATGTGGGAGATAGCTCACTGCATTATATGCGTTACATAGTATTAGGTTTTGATAAAAGATACGGATGAAATAGATTCAGGCCGGGTAATCCTGTCCACTCAGGCGGTCTCCGATTGAGAAGTATCTAGAAATAACTCACATATTAGCAGCCTCATCCTTCAAACTTAGAAAGAAGAAACAATAAAAAAAGAAAGATTCTGATATTTCAGCGGTTCTAAGTTTCTAATTGTGGTGTTTAACAACAGGTGGTGGCTTCATGTTCTTAACAGTCTATGGACGTTTTCTCTCTGTTTAGAGTGGCAAAAACAAAGCTTCTTTAAATATTTATCTTGTTGATTAATACTTTTTTCTTGGCTAATGACCTTTTAACTGTTTTTAAATCTCTTTTCTGATTATACGTGAAGGAAGATTTCTTGCTAATGATATTTGAAATTTATTTTCTAACAGTACAACATTTGATCTATTTTCCAAAGTTTTACAATATTATATCTTGATGGCCAAATGGTTAGATACAATAACTAGACCCAAAGAGTTATGAGTAACGGTGAAGTAATGGATAGCGGTTCGAATTCCAGTCGAATCCATTACATTCACTTACATGCTAATACCCTTGGGAAAGGTATGAATCCTCTTCTTCTCCCCATCCCAGGTATGTGTAAATAGCAGGACAGACCGGGTTCTATAGCCTTGGATGGCAACTGGTCTAATGTAGAAAGAAATGGCAACCTACTTCGGGGAAAAATCTACCTCGCCAGTCATGTATCGAAAGTATCAACTAAGCGTGTATCACGCATGGGACGTAACTGAATGATCTTGCTTAAAGGTCACACACACACACATACAGAGACATTATATAAATATATATATATATATATATATATATATATATATATATATATATATATATATATAATAAAATATGTAACGTTTCACGAATTTGCGTGTCATCTTAAGGTTTTTCAAACGAGTATAATATATATATATATATATATATATATATATATATATATATATATATATATATAAGTGGACCCTGTGGTCAACACCGACAGGCGATATTCCACTTCATACCTGAGTGCAATCTTAAGACCAGAAGATTGTGTTCAATCATGAAACAGTCTCTTGCATCGCAGCATTGGACTCAGTGTCCACTTTTATCTTTGCATATGGTCTGTCCCAGATATTGAGCACTTTTACCCATGAATATAGCATGCATTAAAACTATATTTTATATATATATATATATATATATATATATATATATATATATATATATATATATATATATCCACAACGATTTGAACCCACAGAAAAAGAAAAAAAGATTTAGATAATTAAGACATCATTATACCTTGAAGGCAACCTTTTCATCCAAAACTTTATCAAAAGGTGGACGTTGATGAATGGAAAAAAA
Source organism: Acanthosepion pharaonis (assembly GCA_903632075.3). Classification (NCBI taxonomy): domain Eukaryota; kingdom Metazoa; phylum Mollusca; class Cephalopoda; order Sepiida; family Sepiidae; genus Acanthosepion; species Acanthosepion pharaonis. The sequence continues at coordinate 1,409,570 of CAHIKZ030004282.1, forward strand.
TAATGTAGACACAAATATAGAAATAGCGAATGAGGAAGGGAAACTGTAACACGTTTAAAATAGATTTCAATTGTAAACAACTCAATGATTAAAAGTAGATAATAAAATGTTCCGAAAAAGAGTATAAAATAGAAAAATCTTTTTATTATTAGCTTTTAATCCTTCATTTGTTTTCATTTAAAATCTATTTTAAACGTTTTACAGCTTCTCCTCCTCATTCAGTAATGTGCCTCCATCATTTGGTTCTATTCGCCAACGTCCATCTTTTGATAAAGTTTTACCCGAAAAGTTTGTCTTCAAGTTATAATGACGTCTTTATATATATATATATATATATATATATATATATATATATATATATATATATATATATTATTATGAAATGGACAAAGTCCGACAATAATTTTAAAGATATTTTTAAGTTTAACATTCTTTTTATAGATAAAAGTCAAAGGACGAATATTTTCGATGAAAATTTTCCTGGCTTTCAGCACGATAAATGTTGTTTAATACTGTTTATTATAAACAGAGCATTTACTATAATACTTGTATCTATAAAAAGAAAGTTAAACATAAAATGTCTTAAATAATATATATATATATATATATATATATATATATATATATATATATATATATAATTCGCAGACAGTACTGTTTCGCTGTATCACAGCTCCTCAGTACTATAGACAACCGAATTCCTCAAGCCTAGATCGAAACCAGTCAGAGCTTCTACTACTGAGCCATCTTCACTCGACAGATCGACCCAGCCAAATATAGCGTATTGTTTTTACAAACGTAAACAAACGCCAAGCAGCCATAGTGCTCCATTCATTTTACTGAAGAGCTTCACATTTACGGAGGTTACCGTTGTTTTTTTGTTTTTTTTAAAAATTAGCTTGTCATTCTACAGTGCTCAATTGAAAGTATATTTTCAAGGGCTAAATGATATATATATATATATATATATATATATATATATATATATATATATATATAATGTGTATGTGTCATAATTTCACATCAAGCAAGGCAATAAACTCACCATGATGCAAGAGGTTACTGAGAATGGAAGAAACAAAGAAGACGACAAAAGAACAGGTTTCAAGGAATCAGAAGATGACGCTTGACATCGAATTTGATTTGATGAAGGCCATATTTGGCAGGAGACCAAGATGGCGAAAGAGAGTTCTCCACGCAAAAAGTGCAATTGAAGTGACAAAAACCACAGAATTTATAGCTACAACTAGCTATTTCAACATTGTAATTATGTGACATAACTGCCAATCTAGTACTGTGCCCGTGAAAATATTTATAAAGAGAAGCAAAGAGACGCTACGTCAAGGCGGTGTGAATGTCAATGAAGCCATGATGCCAGGTCAGGGCCAATAATGCTGCTGATTCCTTTTTGATTTTCGTCAAGAATATCTAGGCACGTAGCAGAAGCACCAGACCAGATTTGGCAACACTATTCGATACGCATAGTATAGTTATATATTTGCAAGACGGATTATGGCAAGAAGAATTATCTAGCACGTTATAGTAAACCGACTTTCCTACCAACAGACCTAGCAATTGATTCACTTATTCTACTTCATGTCAGTGGCAAATGTAAGCCGAAGTAGGCACTGGGAGTGTGTCCCATGGAGTTTAGCAGCATCGATGAGGGTGGAAGGAAAAACTTCTGATTAAAATGATTAGTAGATAAGTGTTTCGTTTTAGAAGCGTTCTAATTAACAAGGCACGTCCAGCCCCAGTTTAGGTTGTAGGTCGTTTTCGATAGCAAGTTGATTTTTTATTGTACCTATCATACTATTAAGACAGGAGTAAATAGTTGCCTCATTCGCATAGATACAGAGTGGCGAACTGATGACATTAAAAATCTGGTTGATGAAAATAAGGAACGTAGTGGGTTCACGAACAGACTCGTAGGGAACGCCTGTATTAATGCAAAAAGATCAAGAGGAGTGGCCGTTCAAAACTAAATGCATTCTGTGATTTTTATAAGATTGTATTTAATCAAAGAAAAGGTCATGAACACCATAACCCTTCAACTTTTGAAAAAGGCCCTTGTCAAATATCTTTGCGATATCTAAAGTTACAGCCCGAACTTCGCCATCCTTAACTAAATCTCAACAGACACATTCAGCAATAAACTTCAACATATAGGCAGCTAACCTCGAGAAAAGAAAGCCAGATTATTTGTCTGAAAGAAGACGGTGGAGTGAGGTGTATAACCAATAAGGAATTTATTTGAACATCGAGTATTTTGTCAAAGAGAGGTAAAGGAAGTAAAATGTCCGAAGGACCAGAAGTTTCGTCAGAGTTCTTAAAAACTTGAACTACAGAAGAAGGTTTCCATGAAGCTGTAAAACAAAAAAGCAGCAAAGCATCTATTGTAGAACTTAGAGAGAACAGGGACCAGTTCTTGGGGTACTTTTCTCAAAGACATTTGCAGATATATCAAAACCTAGGTGTCTCATGGCGGATCAAGTATAGAGATAGAAGCTGGTAGTGATAGGTGGGTACTAGCGCATAAGTGAATGTCACCAACCCGACAAGAATTGGAACTCAGTTCTCCGATTTCTCATTCCGATTCGTTAAGTCAATTGCACCACCCGCACATCCAAGTTTAGAGCACTTGGTATAACCAAACGGACACCGATCTCTGTACTGATCAGGCTCGATTTTCTGTGACAGAACGTGAACCGTTGTTTCAACCTGCATCATAGAAGAAGGTTGTAAGTGAATATAACGAGACTGACTGGAATTAGAACCCCGCTCTCCTTTTGTGGCCGTACCCATTACAAGTCCCGCACATTTAGGCTTAAGAAAGCTGGTATTCCCAAGCGTCATCTCCATCTAGGTACTGACCAGGCTCGACGTTGATAGACCGAGAATCGTTCCTGAAAATGAAGTGCAAAGTCTATTTTCGTATCATGTGGTTTGAGCCTACTATGTATTGGCGTGTCACTGCAGATCTACCTCTCTTAGAACAAAGCTTCCTTATTAGATTCGATTTCTCGGCTTGAGTCTCATAATACAATAGGAAAGCAAGATGATCTCTTATTAGCCTCGTGTCTCGTACCTCACACGTCGGCTAATACGAACACGAGGTCAAATCTCTCATTAGTAAGATTATTATTGTTGTATGTCAATAGATCTCGGTGAATGACTGCGTGTGGCTTTCGGATATTTTCTCCCAATGTTGACCGCCATTTTGTGAGGATGTAAGAGACTTTCTGTCTTTCCCGCCCCACTCCAGTGCGGTGCTTGACTTCAATTAAATAAACTAACATCAAAACAAACATTTCTTAAGCCAATTACAGCAGCGACTTACTGAAAACCCTAAAGCTTACAGGCATATCATATTGAAATACCGACTCCTGTGCGATCACCAAAGTTAAGCAACATCGAACCAAATCAGTACCTAGATGGGTGACCGTTGGGGAATGCCAGGTGCTGTAAGCTTTGATGTGCGGGTAATGTAGTGAATAATGTGCGGGTAATGTAGTGAATAATGACTCGGAATTATTAATTGGGGAGATGAGTTCATATTCCGGTTTGGTTTGTTATTTCACAGACTTGTATCCCTAAATAATAATCATTTTAAAAAAAAAATTCTTAAAATCTAAAAATATTTTCTACGTTTAAATAGATAAGTCGTAGAAAACGATAATTTAAAATTTGATAATTTAAATTTGATAATTTAGTAATAATTTGATAATTTAAATTTGATAATTCAAAAACGTTTAAATAGATTAGTCGTAGAAAACGATAATTTAAAATTTGATAATTTAAATTTGATAATTTAATAATAATTACATAATTTAAATTTGATAATTTAAATTTGATAATTTAAAAACGTTTAAATAGATAAGTTGTATAAAACGATAATTCCAAATTTGATAAATTAAATTTGATAATTTAATAATAGTTTAATAATAATTACATAATTTAAATTTGATAATTTAAAAACGTTTAAATAGATAAGTTGTAGAAAACGATAATTCCAAATTTGATAAATTAAATTTGATAATTTAATAATAGTTTAATAATAATTACATAATTTAAATTTGATAATTTAAAAACGTTTAAATAGATTAGTCGTATAAAACTAATCAATCAAAAAATGAATATTGCAAATACAAATTGAAAATCTTCGCATCTTAAGCTTGTAGTAAAAATAAGAACTAATACGGCAGAAATTTATAGAAACAAGGATCTTTTCATTCATAACGGATTCGGAGGTTTTTGTATATTATTTGAATTGTTTGCGACGATGGATTTCTCTCCAATTAAATCATTAACCTTTGCATTTGTTTTTGTGTGAATAATTCATGAATTTGTAAATTGATTGCACGTTTATCGAAATTATAATAAGTGATCCAAGTGCGACTTTTGGATAATAAGTGCGACATTACTGTAATTATTGATCAATATAGTTCATGCCACTTTGACAGAAAATTTAACAGTAAAAAAATTCGTTCATCACCATATTTGCATATGAACGCACAACTGTAAAAAATTTAAAATTTAAAATCAAACTCAGCGTTGCTACTGCACGCTCCAAAAACAATAACTCATTTACAATAGCATTTTCGGATACAACAATACATATATTTTCGTTGTCCTCTTATTACTAAGAGAAAAAACAAGAACAACATCTATTCCATACCTGAAGATGTCTGTAGGAACAGACGAAAGCTTGTAGTAAAAATAAGAACTAATACGGCAGAAGTTTATAGAAACAAGGATCTTTTCATTCATAACGGATTCAGAGGTTTTTGTATATTATTTGAATTGTTTGCGATGATGGATTTCTCGCCAATTAAATCATTAACCTTTGCATTTGTTTTTGTGTGAATAATTCATGAATATATATATATATATATATGCGTGTATATATGTGTATATATATGCGTGTATTTGTGTACATATTTTATATATATATATATATATATATATATATATATGCTTGTATTTGTGTATGTATACATGTATATATGTATGCTCGTATTTGTCTATATATGTATATATATGCGTGTATTTCTTTATATATATATATATACGTTTATCTGTTTATACATGTCTATATATGTGCATATATATGCGTGTATTTTATATATATATATATATATATATATATATATATATATATATATATATATATATATATATATATAAAAGTGAACATAAGTCAACACTTAGTGGCGACAGTCTGTTTCATGCTATAAGCAATCGGTGGCCTGACGATTGGATATAGCATGAAACAGACTGTCGCCTAAGTGTTGACTTCTAAGTTCACTTTTATATTTACACGCTCTATCTCTGATATTGAGTACTTTATTCCATAAATATAGCACATCTTAAGACTATATTTATATATATATATATATATATATATATATATATATATATATATATATATATATATGCATTTATTTGTCTCTCTTTTGTGGTGCCGATATATTTCCCTGTCATCCAATCCATGTTTCATGCGCACATCTTAAATACAGCTGCTCTACCCACCTGTTTATATGTCAGGAGCATCTAATGACATCCTGTGAAGTGCACATCTTCCCCCGATGGCTAAGAAGACACCATCCCGGACAATCCACTGATGCATTTAACTTCTCTGACGCTCTGGTGTGACAATGAATGTAAATCTCTTTTGATATCAACCCAATAGATATTGGGATCTTAGAACAAAATTTACATATTGTTATTAAGTTTGATTTGAACTATCTGGTAATTGAACCACATACTTCAATACTATAGCAAGTTCAATCTTTTATCCATGTCTAGTTGTCGCATTCCTGTTGCAGACTTTACTGGGGGTATATCTAATGTGCCTATTATAGAATAACTGTTATAATACAAGGTCTGAGTTCTACCTTAGGGACTCTAGTATTAACATAAACAAAATACAAAGTTGTCTCCTTGTGCCAGACTAAATTATGTTGGAAATTATTTACTTCTTGTGTCATTTCAAAGTGGGTAACGATTAAAGAACTAATCTAGTTAGTGGTAAGTTCGATTATCACTAGTGCTCTATACATGTGGCCTCATGCCAAACTAAGCTGATTTAAGTAAATGACGATCTCGTGAGGCTGCAGTAAAATTGTGTTTAGAAAACTTACCTTTGTTTGTCTTGATCATGCATTCTATCTTCTTATAATTAATTGTTAGACCTTTCTTTTCACCTTAAAATTTCGTTGGAAACAAAGATAAGTGCATTCATCTGTTATGCATTATCAGTCCTCCTCTGTGGCAGTGAATGTTAGATAATTTCCCCACAGATGAACAAGAGAGTTGTGATAACTTAGATATGGTTCTACAGAAACCTGCCGAGAAACATGTAAGCAACGAAGAACTTTTTTACGGCTTATCAACAATTTTTGCGTTTTTTCAAACCAAAACTTATTTTGGATTCTAAGAATAAGTCTTTTATTAAAGAGTAATTATTGTAGTAGCAATAACGATGTTGCTTTCTGATACCAGTTTTACTACATATACTCACAGATAAGAGGAGGCATTTGCGGGTAAGTGTATGTAACGAACCCGACAGTAATTTGAACTCGGCGCCCTGATTTCTTATTCCGAGTCTCTATCCATTGCACCACTTGCACACCCGCAGAAGCTTTAAGGAAAATAGAAACGAAAAGGACACGTTTGCTTAGGATCAGAAAGAGGGTGTTGAAATTTCTGGTGCACGTAATGAGGAAAGGGGGCTTGAAGAATTTGACACTCACAAGACGGAAAGGTGAAAAGGGTAGAATAAAGATTTGAATTACATACCTAATGTGTTTTTGAAATGAGTGTAAGGTATAAAAGAAAAGAGAGAACAATGATTTTTTTAAAGAAATAAATAGATTTTTAATTGAGTAATTGATAAAAGTTCAAGTAGATGGATCTTGTCAAGCTTGATAAAAGTTCAGGTAGATGGATCTCGTCAAGCCAGGAATGCAGTCCATCTTGGAGAAGGAAACATGAGACCTTAGCGCCAATCTAGTATTGTCTTTAAAGCCTAGGTAGCATAGCAGAAAGTTCATCAGAACAATTCAGTCAGTCAGTTATGTGCCATACGTGATACACGCTTAGGCGATTATGTATTTTTCGATACATGACTGACGAGGCAGATTTTTTTCCAAAGTAGATTGCCATTTCTTTCTGCAGTATACCAGATAGAACCCGGTCTGTCCTGCTATTTACCTATAGCTGGGGTGAGAAGAAGAGGATTTATAACTTTCCCAAGTGTAAGTGAATGTAATGGATTTGACTGGAATTCGAACTCGGCTCTCCGATTCCTCAATCCGAGCAGCTATCCATTACTCCACCGTGAACAATTACCATGGCATAATTTAGAGAAAAGCTACAGGGAAGGTACATTAAGGTTGTGGGAATGCGATTGAAAGCGAGATGCCAGGTCATGACCACTAACAATGTGGATTCTTTGGATTTTAGCAAGAATATCTAAATATCTAGCAGGAATCCTTCAGTTGCAAAGTATTGTAGCATTAATATTAATGATAGAAATAATGGTAAGAATACCCATTCCTTCCCCCTGGTGGCATTATTTTTGACAAAAAAAAGTTTGTTTTGATATCTGATATTTGATTTTGTGCGGATTGTCTATTGATGCTTTGTTTTTTTAATTTTTTTTTTTTAAGATTTGAAAAATTAAATACAAGATCGCTAATTTATTGTTTTTGTTTTCTGTTTTTTTTTTCTTTCATTTCATGACGTCGACGAAATGGATGATCATATGCGTCTATAAACGCCACCTAAAAACCTCTTTGCGGATCTACGTGCATTGAATCGTCCATACTTAAACGTGAATCCTTTGAAACACGCACGCACTCCTTTAATATATACGATTCACTATACGTGCATACACATACAAACCAACAATTTTCTGTTAACACACACACACACGCACGCACGCACACATTTATAATGTCTTCTATTCATTATTATCTATATGAATTATTCTTACTTTTTTATCTTAATCTTCTGTTTCATTACCATACACCTGTATATATATATATATATATATATATATATATACATCTATCTCACGCACATACATGCACACACAATTCATACACACAACTACACACGTATCTATCTACCATATACATACATGCACATCCACCACGCACGCGATCATACACACATATGTACACATTCATATATACCTGCATTTACATCTTTCACACATAAATTTACGTACACACACATTGTTTATCTTATACTCTCTCTCCTTCCCCACGCACCTATACACCCACATGCATATATTATATACATATATATATATAATCACCTGAAAACACTAATTTGTCAAAAATAAATTAATCTATATTCTCTACCCCTACAACACGCACACCTGTTCTTACATATATCCCCGCCCATCGCCTGTTGCGTGCCGTCTGGTCGAGTGCGCCTATAGTCGAAAAAGCAAGATGTATGGACTCCTAATGCAGTCAGTTGTAACCTACCTGCAGGACACGTACGGCGAAAAGATGTGGGAGGAGATTCGTCGCCAAGCCGGTATAGAGCATCATAGCTTCAGTCTTCATGAGCGATACAAAGAAGACATAATCGCCCGAATAACTAAGGCGGCCAGCAAGTGCACAGGCATCGAACCGGATACAATTATGGACTCCTTCGGCGTCTGCTTTGTTAAGTACGTGAGCCAATATAATTACGATCGTGTGTTACGGGTTCTCGGTCGCAACTTACGGGACTTTCTCAATGGTTTGGACAATCTTCACGAGTATCTGCGCTTTTCCTACAAGGACATCGTTCCCCCTTCATTCTTTTGCGAGAATGAACACGAGATGGGCTTGGATCTCCATTACCGTAGTTCACGGAAGGGCTATGTTCACTATGTCATAGGGCAAATCCGCGCTGTCGGAAAGACATTTTATAATACGGACATCGACATTCGGATACACAGCCACGTTGAGACAGAAGACTCGTCGCATGTCATTTTCAATCTCACCTTCCACAATGAAGGATTCAAATCGTCTATTCATAAAGAAGTCGTTGAAACGGACCAGTTTAAGATTCCTGCTTATTTTTTTCGAAGTCTTTTTCCATTTCACATTCAGTTTCAAAAGAACATGAATATTGTAAGCGCCGGTTCGGGCCTGCAGGCAATCATGCCCGACGTCATAGGCAAAGATCTGCTTCAAGTCTTCAATCTACGAAAACCAGTTTTCCAGTTTGGGTGGCAAAATGTAAGTACGAACGGAATGTTATTTCTATATTTATTTTTTTTTTCTTTTGTCTAATACGCAATCGACAGAATTTGCCTAATCGGCTTTTATTTGAATTGTTTTCGATCTAGGGTTCATCGGCTTTTTGCTGCCCTCCTTGTAGGAGATTTCTAATTCTCTTTGTCGCAGCAGAACAAAAAAAAAAAACATAACGAAGAACAGCAAGACTCTAGGATGCTACTTATTTTAAATGTTACCCTCGGGACGATGTTTTAGTTCTTTAAGCTATAGGACAAATCGGTCAAGGTACAGCTTTTATGCATGGGTCCGGCGTAAAATGAACGTTGTCACACGCTGCTAATTTTCAACGTATTTTAACGTTATTAATTTCTTTATTCGATGCTGTGTATGTGTGTGTTTTCATCTGTTTTTATGCATATTATGTGTTTGTATATGTGTGTGTGTATGCACCTAGGAACTAATGTCCAATTTCATTGTATATTGCAAGGTAGGGATGCCTGCCTTGGGATAACGCTCCTGACTGAGAAATTGGAGAGCTGTGTTCGAATTCTAGTCAAGTCACTTACGCGTGAATACCCTTCAGTCCGTTATGTGCCATGCGTGATACACGCTTAGGCGATCATGTATCTTTCGATACATGACTGACGAGGCAGATTTTTTCCCGCAGTAGGTTGCCATTTCTTTCTGCGCTAGATCAGTTGCCATCCAAGGATAGAACACATCTATAGAAACCGGCTACTTACCCATAGCTGGGGGGAAAAGAAGAGGATTCATACCTTCGCAAGAGTATTAGCACGTATGTGAATGTAAGGGATTCGACTGGAATTCGAACTCGGCACTCCAATTCCTCATTCCGAGCCGCTATCCATTACTCCATCTCTTCTCAGTATTTACCTTTGACTCCTCGCTGAGTCAGTTGGTTTTAACGGGAAGATCCATTCGGGCCACTGGTCTTGGCTAGTCATAGCCAGTCGAGAAACCACGCTACGGAACAGACCTGAGGATTCTGTCCAGGCAGCGGGAGAAAAGATGCCCGGCACAGAACAGATGCTACAATAGCAACATGTCCTCCCAAGATTTTTTTCTCTCCTTCTGTCACCAAATTTTGATACTTGCTCCCAGGCGGGGATTCGAACCCCGGTCTTTCACGTGACAGGTTCACCACTATACTACTGAGGACCAACTCTTAATCGATCTCTATGGGTTGATTAACAGGACAGACCGTATCTTATAGCCTTGGTTGGCAACAAGTCTACCACAGAAAGAAACGGCAACTTACTGCGGGAAAATCTTCTGCCTAGTGAGTCATTAATCGAAATGGACATGACTTTTGAACCGTTATATCTTAGAAAGGATTAAAGATATCCTACTAGACTTCTTCGAGGTTTAATAAACACTATTGGACTCTACTTTGAACAATAAGAATGTATACTCTCCAAGATTAACAGAAGAATCGTGAGGAAATCGGAAAATGACATGTTCATCATTAATTAATCATCAATGATCAGAACTGCATGAAGGATTGAAATAAAGTTTATATATATATATATACACAAACAAACATATATACATATATATATATATATATATATATATATATATATATATATATATATATATATATAGTGCTGTTCGATAAAAGTGACTCACCTTATCCTTTGAATTTAGCTCAACTTTCGTTTCATCGGAGAAGAGAACATTCTTTCAGTCTTCTACGGTGAAATTCTTGTAATAGTGAGCCCATTCAAGTCTCTTGGCTTTGTTGGATTTGCTTATTAGCGGCATAAACCTTCGTGTACAAGATTTGTAGCCTTGTTCTAACAAGATTTGTAACCTTGTTCTGACGGACTGTTGAAGAGGCAAGACTAACACCTTGCTCTTCGCTTAGACTGGCTGCAATTTCTTGGCTAGTTATAGTCCTATTCTTCGCAACTTCTCTCTTGATTACCCTGCCAGTTCTATCATCAATCTTTTTCTTTCGTCCTCTTGTTTCCTTCCTTGGAACAAGAGTGGCATCATTATGTGCCCTAAGCACTCGAGAGACAGTTGATTGGGAGGTTATAACAATTTCTGCAGTTTCTCTCGTAGACTTGCCTGCTTTTGAGAGGGCAATAATAGATGCCTTAAGTGGTTCTGATGCGTGTTTGTACACTTCCATCTGGTTAGTGACTTCAGTGGCTATTTCAAGCTGTTTTTATGCTGTATGAGGCTTTCTGGAATACTCTAGATTTAATTTAAGCTGTTCTAGAATTCTCTAAAAATATTGTTCTGAGTGTATTGTAAAATAGTTTTCAATATTTTGTCAAAAGTTCTTTAAATTTACCAGTTTAATCATTAGAATGCGATATCTGAGTCACTTTTTCTGAACAGAGTTTTTTTTCCTGGATCTCATTTATATCCAAATTTATAATTATCAATAGAATACCTTAGGGTGAATAAACTTTTTTCCTAGGTGGTCGGGAAGGGGTCTTTATATTAGTAAGATTCAAAACCTCAAAAACAATAGACAAAAAATATTTTTAGCAAAAAAAATCAGGTGAGTCATTTTATCGAACAGCACTGTATATATATATATATAACTTGTGTCTGCGTATGTGCTGTGTGTCTGCGTATGTGCTGCATATATATATATATATATATATATATATATATATATATAACGTGTGTCTGCGTATGTGTTGTGGCTGTGCTGGTCGGGCAGTGTTTAGCGATTCGGAAAGAGAAAATCGGTGAGCCTAGATCTTTATGTTTTTCTCTAAGGTTCATTCAATAGAAAGCCTAAGAGCCACTCAATGTAGAAGGTTACGTCATAAGAATACGAAAAGACATTCACTTTTGCATTGGGCAAAGCATGAGCCCATCTGTTCTCAATCCTAGCTATGGGTCAAATACCTGGGCCGACAAGACTCTAGTTTCTTGAGCTTGTAACTTCTCAAGTAGAATGAAAACAAGGAATCCAAAAGAGGGGTGATTTATATCAGGTTATCTAGTCATAGATGCACCTCTACTGCGATATCTGCAATTCATGTGGTGTCTTTGTAACCATTACGGGTTAAGGGACTTGTTAAGTAAAATATGTACAACCTGGCGTGTTCGATAGGCATTTCTGCGTGTGTTCTGTATTGACATTATTTCTTTTCTTTTCTTTTTTTTAGACTAAATTTTTGCTTTTTTTTAATATAATTATTTTGTTGCGCCGCAGAATCCAGCCGCTTTACTCTTCGGGCTTCCTCAGCTCTCTGTTGATTTTTTAAAACGTTAAGCATTGTTCTGTGGTATGTATATGATAGGAGCATACGTTTTCCCTTCTCTCACTCGTTATTTCCAATGAGTGTAATTAATCTCCTAAAAATTCTCCTCCTTTGACCTTCAGTTCGAAGAAACGAAATAAAATGCATTTGCGCTTATTCGTTCCAGTGGGTATTTGAGTTTCAAATAGATGAGTCGATCCGATTGTTCAATTTTAGAGAAAGTAAGATATGGCTCATTCTTTTATCAGACATCTCGTTTATTCAATATTTACATGAAACTTTATAACATTAGAATGTTCGCAGATTGTTCGAAATTTACCGAACATTTAATAAAAGGGGTCTGTTGAGTTAAGAAAGTTCGCGGTGTTTTTTTTTAACCCCCGAAAAGAAAAATCGTGCCCGTCCATCTATTTGAAAATCAAAGTTAGGAGGGAGGGTACGTCCGCAGGGCTGTATGTGTGCATGCTTCGTTTTTTGTCTTCTTCAAAATGTTTGCTTCGCAGGAATATTTTCTCGTATATTTATGTCACAAATATTTTGATTACCTTCAAAAAACAAGGAAAACAATTTCGGGATAATTTCCTTTTAGTTTTTTTTTCGTTTTTGTTTTGATTTTTCCTCAGGAAATCTATTTTGTGTGTTTATACGACATAAATAAAAAAAAATGTTTTTGAAGAAATTCTAATTTTGTTATAATTAATTATTTGAAGTCATTGAGTTTTTCTTCAGTGAGATTCCGCGACTGAACAAAAACTAAGGGGAGATAACCTAACTTCTGAAGATTTTTTACTGTTGCTCTTTTGGATGAATTATGCAGTAAGGGTTGATCTATGCTTCTTTTATTTTTATTTTTTTTTTGTTAAGTTTCTCAAACGGTAAGACAAATTCTTAATGTGTGGATATCACTGAAAGATCTACGGTCTAATAAGATTATTTCCTTCAGAAGTTTAATGAAACATTTTTTTTTATCTTTTCATGATGAGCTATCAAGATAATACGCTAATTCGTGGGCAAAACACGAAACAGATCTTAGAAATGCAGTTAACAAGGAGCCCTGAAAATAGCTTGTGATATGAAGTGGAATTTCTTTCGTATTTTATCAATTCAACTGTAGTCGTTTATCTCGATTATCGAGATCTTGTTTGTTCAGATAGTGTCTACCGTAAAATTTAAAATTAATGACTCATAAATGAAGGATTTGCGGATATATGTTTATATGTTCCTTTGTTCTTCTTTTGGAGTGAGGACAGACTAGACACAAACGTACACGAATGACAAATGTAAACTAGTCTACATGGCAACACAGCGCCAGCAACCGTACAATTTATTTAAACTTAATAACTTAAAAAACAATAGATTTACAAGAAATGTTGTCCTTTTTTATTTGAGGAAGGGTGTATTAAAAATACTTTTAAAAACTTAGCGGGCCGGTTCCTCACATCATAAAGGACAGCATTTCATTTATATATATATATATATATTGGATAATAAGTGCGACATTACTGTAATTATTGAACAATATAGTTCATGCCACTTTGACAGAAAATTTACCAGTAAAAAAGAATTCGCTTATCACCATATTTGTACAAGAACGCACAATTGTAAAATTTAAAATCAAACTCAGCGTTGCTACTGCACGCTCCAAAAACAATAACTCATTTCTAATAGCATTTTTCGGATACAACAATACATATATTTTCGTTGTCCTCTTATTACTGAGAGAAAAAACAAGAACAACATCTATTCCATACCTGAAGATGTCTGTACGAACAGACGAAAGCTTGTAGTAAAAATAAGAACTAATGCAACAGAAATTTATAAAAACAAGGATCTTTTCATTCATAACAGGTTCGGGGTTTTTGTATATTATTTGAATTGTTTGCGACGATGGATTTCTCTCCAATTAAATCAATAACCTTTGTATTTGTTTTTGTATGAATAATTCATGAATATATATATATATATATATACCGGATGTAACAGCAAAATTGTCCAATTGTTAGATTAATATTTGGACCGTTGTATCCTAGAAATAGTTAAATATATCTTACTGGTATTCTAAGAGGTCTTAAGAACGTTATTCAACTCTACTTTGAGCAATGAGAATGTATAATTACTCTCCAAGCTTAACAGAATAATCGTGATGAAATCGATGTTCGATGTTAAATGACGTTTTACGGAAGTAGCTTTTTTAGATTGGAGTGGCTTTTTTCTATTCCTATTTTTCGGCGTCTCATTTAGATCTTACTGTAGCTTGGTATACTGCGTTTGTTTTTAGTCAATTTTCGTTTGGTGGGCATTCATACATTGTTCTACAGTTACAGAATAGTTGAGAGTGTCTGTTAGTGTACTAGTAATGTGGTTATTTTGTATCGTGTCTTCTGTGCCGCAACAGATTGATGCTAGACTTGTTAAACTATAAGAAATAATCTTAGTTAAGTTCTGAATGTTAAAATACAAATATAAAATCTTTTTAGATGAAGGAACAACTATGTCTCACCAAAAATAATTGCACTAAGCATAAAAAGCACACTCTATAGGTTGGACTTGCGGAAAAGGCAAAGGCGATCTGCCGGAGGAAGGTATTCTTTCAGAAGACAACAAATGATGAAGAAAGTTCCACCTGACGCCGTGGGTATTGTATCAGGAGCCGTGGGGTGCACATTGGGAGTAGGGGATCTCGCGGTATACCATATGTGGACAAGGGTGGTCTATCGGGGGTAGGGGATCTTGAAAGATGCAGCAGAAGATGCGGACGATCCATTGGTGGCAGAGTTTCTTGAAAGATAAACCAGAAGACATGGATGATCTGTGGGAGGTAAGGGATCTCGAAAGACGGGGACGATTGAGTTGAATGTTAGACTTGAAATAACAGAACAAAGGTCAATCTACGGCTAGTTTCGTTCTGTAACGTATATCTCCAAAACCCTGTCAGTCTTAGGTTTGAAACCATAACGCTACTCTTGAACCAGGACCATAACACAAATAAGCATTTTTTATTTAATGACAAAAGGATGGACTTAGAAGACCCGGTCGTAAATGTGAATCCATTTAAGCTAAAACAAGTAACCGTAACTTTTAAATGTTAAATGAAAAAGAAAACGCTTTTGCCCAGAATTATTGAGAATAATAATTCGCTGTTTATTGGTTGGAGCAGCTCAGGAGAAAATTGATATACACATCGCCTATTTGAGAAAGGAATTGACTTCCTCCGCACCGGAATTAGAATAATGTATGTAAGGGTCTAGAGTGCAGCTTCCTGTAAGTTGTAATAATTGAGAACAAATTGAAAAAAAAAAAAAAAAAAAACTTTCTCAATCAGACTAGATAACAAAAATAACTCCGATTATCATGCTTGAAATCTATCATTAAATGGCATGAGTTGCGTTGGTTTGATTTCGTCGACTATTTCGATGTTTATTCATGCCATTATCAGAACTTTATCCCATCTGTTCAAGAAATAAGAAAAAAAATGTTTTTCGATATCCCCAACAAAGAAACGAAAAAAAAACCCAAAAAACAGATGAAAAAATAATGCCTAGAATCAAAAAGACGTATTATTATTGCTTATTTTGTAGACGGATTTCGTTTAAAATAAATTCGATGACCAAAACAAATCTTGTATTCAGATGATTTCACTAAATTTCATGAATGTTGTTTTCAGTTTTAAATAAAGTTTGTAAATAATTGTTACCATTGTGCTTTTTTTTTTCGCTTTTTGATTTTAGACAATACGTCAGTGAGAAAGAAAGTTAACAGTCGATCGATCTGTTATGAATAATACGTCTTCCTGATTCTAGACATAGTCTAGAATTTGAAACACCCACGAGAAATCTTTCTTTTTACGCAGATACCTGTATTATATTTCTACCGAAAAATCTCGATAGCATCCATTCAAAGATAGTTTGTTTGATTTATGATTCGGTAGCATTTTATGATCTGTTAAAAGGTTACAAATTTTGCGATTCTATTTCAGTGATTTCTTTGCTAATTCTTGTATTGATATTTATAATCTGGAGATTTCAGACTAAGCTACCGGATTTCCACGTGTATAATACGATTTGAGCATAATACGAACCCGTGTTTCTGAAGCTAAAAACAGGGAATAAATTACCTCCTTGGATAATACGACCCCCTAGTACAGTCATCCTTATGTAATACTTGTTAAACCTCAAACCTTATTACCCATTCAAATCTCAATGTTGTACATATATTTCATTAAATCATTTAATTTTTCACGATATTAAAGAATAGAAATCAAACCAGATATTTAAACATTGCGTGTTTCTTCTAATTTCCGTCTCGAATATATATATATATATATATATATATATATGTGTGTGTGTGTGTGTATGTGTGTGTGTGTGTGTGTGTGTGTTCTCTTATATAATTTATGAATTAATTTATAAATTATATCGTACATAAATTTTAAATTATATAATCCAGCGGACCGTGGTAATTTATTCAATCAGGCATGCCTATATATATATATATATACATATATATATATGAAGAAATATAGTTTTAAGGTGTGCCATATTTATGGGATAAAGTGCTCAATATCAGAGATAGAGCGTGTATATATATATATATATATATATATATATATATATATATATATATATATATGTGTGTGTGTGTGTGTGTGTGTATCAGTGAAAAATTATCAGGAGGGTATGCAATAATCCGAATTAATTAATTTATCAAGTCTAGAAGAGGATCAAAATCGAAACCGGACCGTTACGACTTCGACGCACGTGACATACTAACTGTACCAACGGGCCTCGGCGAGCAGGGGGTTAACTAATTAGACTCGATATAGCGCCGCTCTTCACAAATTCCGAGTTTCCTTAACCCAACGGACTGTGCTCTCACCAGCTACGTCTTCTATCCCCAAGCCGCTCCATCAGAGCATTTGAAGCCAGTTCAAGCAAGAATATACAAGGAAATTATTAGTAGGATTTGAAATATATATATATATATATATATATATATATATATATATATATATATATATATATATATATATATTCCTCGGGGTTTCGATCCTAGCTAGAGGCATCTGGATGTGTAGCCACACTGATGAGATTTGATACAGCGAAACAGCCTGTCTGTGGATGACTATATATATATATATATATATATATATATATATATTAGAAAGATTTGAAATATATGTATATGAAATAGGATTTGAAATATATATATATATATATATATATATATATATATATATATATATATAATATTATGAAGAACTTGGTAATCCGTATTGGTAATCCCAAGGAGGATGAAATCCTGAGAGCTCAATGTAAATCCAGAGCTAATATTTAAAAGAAAAACAGACCACTTTAAGGTACCATTATAACAATTTATTTCACCAGAGTCCTTTTAAAGGACGCCGGATCATCATATAGCACTTCCACACACACACACACACATATATATATATATATATATATATATATATATATATATATATATATGTGTGTGTGTGTGTGTGTGTGTGTGTGTGTGTGTGTGTGTGTGTGTGTGTGTGTGTGTGTAAACACGGTAAAAACTGCCGTGGACTATAACATCACTACATGAGGCATTGCTGCAGTGGTTTCTGTAACAGGTAGGTTTTTACAGGGTGGTGTTTCTAGACAACCGGTTTTAAATTCAATTTTTCTTCAATCAAGACTAAAATGATTAATCCCTGATAGTGTACAGCAGAAATGGATTCATGCCTTCCCAAGGGCATTTGTGCCACATAGTGCCCGGAAAATTCGGTAATAGAATATTTGATAATTTTCAAAAGGTAGTAAAATTCGGTAACTATGAAATAAAAGTCGATTGAATATTGATTTTAGTTGCCGTTCTGGAGTAGAGATTTTGGGGGGCTCTGTCTTTTTTAAATAGAAATGAGGCCACATAGATTTTATTTCTTTAAAAAGAAATAATTTAGTAAAACTTAATTTATTTACTACTATTTTTTTTATTAAAATAGTTATATTAAAAGATACAGAAACTTAACTTTAACAAATCATTCTATTTGCTTGAAATCAATAGAGTATAGTAATTAAATAAATACTTATTTAAAAAATATTGTAGGGGGAGTATCCCCATAACCTCCCATCCAAAAAGTACGGCCCTGTTATTGTTGTAGAGCAGTTTTATCTAGACCCCTGTAGTTAATAATACTTTTTAAAAAAAATATTAGATAAGAGGACCTAACCTCCTATGAACCCCCCTTCTGCAAGTACGGTATTGTTGTAATGGAGTTTTATTACGGCACCACTATGTTCAGTTATTTAAAAATATAGGGGAGGGGGGTTTAGCTCCTAAATCGCCACTCCAGAACGGCCTTAAAAACATTTCTCAATCGACTTTTATTTCATAGTTAGCGAATTTTCCTACGTTGTCAAAAAATACTAAAACTTACGTTACCGAATTTTTTAAAAACTTGTGCGTCATCGAACGGAGATGGTTTGGCAGAAATCTAAACTTTCCACACCAAATCAAACTGGCAGTTGATCTAAAAAAAAAAATCCTGCAATCTGCTGTTAACTTGTTCAAAAACTGGCTTGTTAATATTAACCTCTCCAAAACAAGAGTGATATTTATCAAAGGAAAGGACCATTTCTGCTGTCCATCATCATGCTGATGCTAACCTTCACGTTAGTGATTCGTTGCGCCATCTTGGGCTCACATTCTCCAGTGACAGGAAGTAGAAAGATTATATTGAACTAGCAGTAGAACCCGGCGTTGTCCGGGGACGTAACAGTAAGAGATAGATCAAGTATCGACCATCATAAAGACTGAAAAATAACATTAATAAAGATTATTGTTTATGGTTGACGGACACGCATGTCTTAATTAGTTTTTTTTTTTTTTTTTTTTTTTACGAATTGGTCAAACCCAAACTCAAACAAAAACATTGTTTTCAATCGTTATGAGTCTATCGATTGAATAGAATTTTATTATAAACAATTGTCTTGTAAATGGAATTTCTAAAGCATTCTGAATGTAAAAATAAAGAAAAAAGTGTACGAGGCAATAAGAAACACTACCTGCCAAAAAAAGTGAAGATTTGTAGAAATCGGTTGAAAAATGTAGGAAATCCGATCCCATATATAAACGACACACACACACACACACACACACACACACACACACACACACACACACACACAAAAGAAACAACCTGAGTTTTTATAACCATAACTCGATATGAGTTGTCCCCCTTTCATTCTCGCGATGCCTCTTAATCGTGTTTTCAAATTGATTTCGTGCCAAAACAATTGTGTTTTTCCAAATTTTGGTGCTGTCAGAGCCACCGCAAGGTAATTTTACGTAGTTCTATAAAGTTTAGTTGAAATCGGTTGAGAAATGTAGGAAATCCGAACCAATATATAAACGAACAGACACACACACTCACAACCTGGGTTTTATAATAAGTATGATCAATTACTAGGTCTGCTACTAGGAAAGTTATCGTACTAGGTAGTTTTTCTATCTAGAATCTAACTTACATATTTGTAAGTCTAACATTCGAATACTTTGAATACTCCTACCACAGCTGGTCTGGTGCTCTGGTCTGGTTGCAATGTTATTTGTACTCACATTGCAGTCACTTTCTCACCGCCATAATATAGCTTCCCTATGCTATAAATATTTATAAATATTTTCATGGTAATTGTTCTGATGGACTTTCCTCTATGGTACCTAGACTTTATGAATTTAAGTGCCTTAATAGGTTGGCATCAAGGTTTCATAATTTTACAGTTGAAATGGCTGGATGTAATCGTAATTTTCATGCTAACAGTTTTTTTCAAAACGCTTCTCGCTTTTGGAAAAATTTTTCCTGCTTCTTGCTTCACGGCCATCTTTGATCTTTAAAAATATACATTCACTGTCAATCGTAATCTTCTGTCTTTTGAATTCTTGTTTTTTTTTTTTATTTATCTTTTCTCCTTAATAGTATTTTTCTCATATTCTCTCAAGAATGAGAGAAATTTATCACCAATTTACATATTCCGCAATCTGACAATCCGAAGCTTTTTTTTTCCATTTGATTCGTGCGTGGATTTGTGTATTTTAAATGTTTTACGTGAAAAGTGTAAATGGATGAAAATACAAACAAGTCTTGTCATTTTCGCAAAAGGAGGGGAAAAAACGCTGCATAAAGAGAAAATAAAATGGGCTGTTTATAGCTGAGAAGACTACTTGTAAATGAGTGTCTCGTTTCAAAGATGAAAATTTTGATATGGAAAACCCCAAACCTTCCTGCGGGCTTGCAGTGCTTAATCGAAAAGCTGATTTAAAACAACCAGGCTCATACGACATGTAAACACAATAGAAACTCTTCACTTTTTTTAAGGTTCCAAATTTTATTCCAACTCTATCTATCTATCTATCTATCTATCTATCTATCTATCTATTTGATTCTGTTAATTTTCTATCTATCTATCTATCTATCTATCTATCTATCTATCTATTTAATTCTGTTCATTATCTATCTATCTATCTATCTATCTATCTATCTAATTCTGTTCATTTTCTATCTATATATCTATCTATCTATCTATTTAATTCTGTTCATTTTCTATCAACTATCTATCTATTTAATTCTGTTCATTTTCTTACTATCTATCTATCTATCTATCTATCTATCTATCTATCTATCTATTTAATTCTGTTCATTTTCTATCTATCTATCTATCTATCTATCTAATTCTGTTCATTTTTCTATCTATCTATTTAATTCTGTTCATTATCTATCTATCTATCTATCTATCTATCTAATTCTGTTCATTTTATTTCTATCTATCTATCTATCTATCTATCTATCTATCTATCTATCTATCTATCTATCTATTTGATTCTGTTCATTTTCTATCTATCTATCTATCTATCTATCTATCTATCTATACTTTATCATTGGCGGACTGGCCAGGTTGTCAACTTTTCTCGATGTCAAAAGGTTTCCTGATGGTTTCGTTTGTTTGTTTTTTTTTGTTTTTGTTTTAAGGCATATCAACCCCAATGAATTATTTAAATCAAACAAGATTCTCATTGCTGGGAATATTTTTTTTCTTCAAAAATAAATTGCTGGCCACATGTTTTTTCCTTCAAAAATCTATTGCTGGTAATAACTTTTCCTCAAAAGATTTCTTGCCGGTATTAAAACCTATTTTTTCACTTTCATAGTTTTTTAATCCCAGTTTGGGTGTTAACTATTTGCCCATAGTTGGGACCTTTACATTTGCTACCAACCAGGGTCAGGGTGGACCTTAGAACACCAGCAATTAAGAGGTGGTTCCACGCTCCTCAGAACCTCCTGAACAGAGACCTTGCTGTCGGGCGTAGTTTATCATCTTACCCAGGACGCGGATGTATTTTATCTTCATACCCAGGACGGGGGTTCCTGGTGCCATGAACTCCCTATATCAGATAAAAAGCAAATATAGACGACTGTTTTGGTGATAAAAAAAGGATAAGAACAAAAGTCGTCTGCACACTATTAGTGATTCAAGTGCAATGTGAGAAGATATTTTCAAAGCGAAAGATCATAACGACAATCAGTTACTCAAGTCTAATGTGAGTGGATATTTTTAAAGCTAAAGACGAGCTTAAGAAATTCGCTGCCTGAATTTGCAATCATACATGTTGCTATCTATTGAAAAGGAATTGCTAGATGAATTGGATGCAGAAGCATTTATTGGCAGATTCAGGCAATCATCTAGGGAACACAAACGATTGCTCTTAAGATGGCGGACTGCAGCAAAGCTCTATTTTGCTTTTAAACTATCTGTTAATATGTAAATTGGGCAGTAAGCTATTTAAAAATATCAACCAATTACTTCAATGTCATATTCACTACGTTTTGGCAGTTCTAAGCACCGGCCTTCTTCAGGTGATCGGAATTTCGAACCGAACTCTTTATTTTGTCCACCGGGGTAGATTGTTCTAGTTCCACGTGCCATGTCTCTTCCGGATGTCAGCTATTTCCCTTTAACTCAACTCTCCAAGTTTTTGGTTCACTACTGCTGTAGCCTGGTATTGAACTCACAACACTTTGGGTCTAGTCCCTGGATCTAACCAACGTCATCAAGAATATCTGGCCCAGTGCATAAAGTATTTTACTTTTCGAAGTCACTGACAATAGTTTTCAAGTAAAATACTTTTCTGGTCAATGAATACACACACACACACACACACACACACACACACACACACACACACACACACACACACCTATCTATCTATCTATCTAATTCTGTTCATTTTCTATCTATCTATCTAATTCTGTTCATTATTCCTATCTATCTATCTATTTAATTCTTTCATTTTTTTTCTATCTATCTATTTGATTTTATTCATTTTCTTTCTATCTATATATCTATATATCTATTTGATTCTGTCATTATTATCTATCTATCTATCTATCTATCTATCTATCTATCTATCTATACTTTATCATTGGCGGACTGGCCAGGTTGTCAGTCCTGGATTTAACCAACGTCATCAAGAATATCTGGCCCAGTGCATAAAGTATTTTACTTTTCGAAGTCCCTGACGACAGTTTACAAGTAAAATACTTTTCTGGTCAATGAATACACACACACACACACACACACACACACACACACACACACACACACACCTATCTATCTATCTATCTATCTATCTATCTATCTATCTAATTCTGTTCATTTTCTATCTATCTATCTATTTAATTCTGTTCATTATCTACCTATCTATCTATCTATTTAATTCTGTTCATTTTCTTTCTATCTATCTATTTGATTTTGTTCATTTTCTTTCTATCTATATATCTATATATCTATTTGATTCTGTTCATTATCTATCTATCTATCTATCTATCTATCTATATCTATACTTTATCATTGGCGGACTGGCCAGGTTGTCAGTCCCTGGATTTAACCAACGTCATCAAGAATATCTGGCCCAGTGCATAAAGTATTTTACTTTTCGAAGTCACTGACTATAGTTTTCAATTAAAATACTTTTCTGGTCAATGGTAGACTGGTCAGGGTGTCAGCTTGCCCGATAGCAAGTGGACCTCTGATGAAGCTGTCCCGCTATACCAAATAAAAATGCAATAAAGACACAAGCATAGACAACTGTTTCAGAAATAAAAAAAGGAATAAGAACTTTATAAAGTCATCATATTGATTATGTTATAATGCTTTCTTCGATTTGCCGCTGCAACCTACTTTAACACTTTCGTCGTGTTTTAATCCCAGTTTGGGGTTAACTATTTGCCCATAGTTGGGACCTTTACAGGTACTACCACCTCGGATCAGGGTGGACCTGGAAACACCAGCAATTTAAGAGGTCGTTCCACGCTCCTCCAAACCTCCTGAACAGAGACCTTGCTACCGGACGTAGTTTATCATCTTACCCAGGACGCGGATGTATTTTATCATTATACCCAGGATGCGGGTTCCTGACAGCATGAACTCCCTATATCAGATAAAAAGTAAATATAAACAACTGTTTTAGTAATAAAAAAAGAAGAACTTTATAAATTATCTGAACACTATCAGTTACTCAAATCCAATGTGGGAGAACATTTTCAAAGCTAAAGATCATAACGACAGGGTTATGCAATTCGCTGAGGAGAATTTTGAATCATGATACTTGATTAATTGCTTAGTTTCTTTGCGGTTTATCGACCTTTTGCAGGCTATTTATAGCCTGAAATCATTTTAGATTTGACGACTTTAAACAAAGGAGTGTGGAAAGTCAACATATTGATTAGGTTATTATCCTCTTTTCGAATTGCCCCTGAAGGTCGTCAACTTATGTTGTTTCTGCTATTTGGCAACGTTCTTTGTGAGTGTGTAGCGTCAGTTCAAGAGATTCAGTGAATGATGGTCATCTCTAAGAGCTATGGTTTCTATTCGGTCTAAGCCAATCTTAATCATTGAGGTGAGAAAACGGTTGTATACAGGTGACAATTAATTCCATTCCAGACAAAATAGCAGATATCTGAAGATAGCCGGAGGGTTCGTGTCAGAAACGTCGTGTCTATAATAATATTATAACGATCATAGATGAGAAAAAAGTTCGAATACATTGAATCAGCATATATGCGATATACCATAGACACCTGAAGAAGCCTTGATGGGAGTTGTCCGAAACATTATGCCAATATAAGGTCTGTAATAATGATGAGTACAATATTTCAAATAAATCGAATAAGTTAAAATATATCGCCAGGTCATCATTTAAAAAATCAAACAAAGTTATCAAACACAAGACATAAATAAAACATAGGGACTATTAAATAATAAAGAAAGAGAACTGACAGGAAAGCTTCAACAGCAGCAGCAGTAAAAATTGAAAGCGCCGTGAATTGTAGTCGAGTCTGGCAAATGAAATAATAAAGTCGCTCACTATAGGGTTTATCACAAATGTGCAGACCTCCTGACTTGAACTCCTGGAACCACTCTGCGTTATCCAAAAGGCTTGAAGTAATTGGCGACTTGATACGACTGTGGACAAGCCTACATTAAACTCATAAAGCAGAAAACCCTGAACGAGCTGCTTCGACCTGCATTGGTCAAGAGAACTGATTTGCGTATCACTATTTCCTTCTTCCGAAACGACGGGAAAAACTTCATGGACTTTTTTCAGTCTTGTAGAAAGTATATTCAGGATTGAATCGTAATAAATAGTGTTGGGAATCATAACAGTATCTCTGTAAGTAATATCCATTCTCTTATATGACAGCTATATTTAGCTGTCCCCACCCACGAGGGGTCACATGTGGCACATGGCCGAGTTTTACGTGTTCACCCAAGCCCGTAGGCCCGGCCAAAATATAACCTTCGACCCGCCTAGGCGGGTTCGGAAACTATCATAACCTCCCCGAACGAAACCTTGCCCTTCGGCAAAAGATTCGTCGGGTTCCTCTCTGCTAATGCAGAGAGTTTGACAGACGGTGGTTGCTGTAAGTTTGGTACAGTTAGATATTTAGCTGTCCCCCCAAACGAGGGGTCGCATGTGGCACAAGCCCGAGTTTTACGTGCTCACCCGAGCCCGTAGGCCCGGCCAAAAATATAGCCTTCGACTCAACTAGGCAAGTCCGAGAGCTGTCATAACCTCCCCGAACGAAACCTTGCCCTTCGGCAAAGCTTCGTCCGGGTTCCTCTCTGCTAATGGAGAGACTTATTAGCATACCCACCTGGGCCGAATGGAATACAAGGCCACGTTCAAAGTGGAAGCCTTCGTGTATAAGGATAGAGATTGCTGAAGCCTACACCCCTTTCCGTTTTGGAAACGCCTCATGATCCATATAATCACCCTAATCTCTTCTCGAAGAAGTGGTGCTGCCTGGAGAAGAGGTACTAACTTCAAGATACAGAAATGTGTGAAGCCGAGATGCCAGGTCACGAACACTAAGAGTATCAGAACATGTGAGAAACGAGGAAGTCTCCCGGAAAATTGGAGCAACAAGAAAAGTTATATTTACAATTAGAAAACGACAGTTGATATCGTTGTTATATATAATGTAGAAAGTGCGCTTAGAGACTTTAATGCATACAGTGTATACTGAACGCTAGAGAAGCAAGGGGAAACAGCGAGTAAACTATATAACGAGATTATCTGGATGAATGGTATAACAAGTACAAAGAAGGAGGATAAAACGTCAAAGGTTACTTAAATCAACAAAGGACAGGAAGACGTGAAAAGTCATCATCAGCTACATCCTGATAAACATTGCATATAACAGGTAGAAATATAAATGCAGAGCGAGCCAGGTAGTAAAATTTCTTATATAATAGTCATATAATTAATTTTAAATTATTATAGAAAATTATATTGTTCATGTATTTGGTGAAAAATTACGTAAATAGCGAGATAAATTTTATTTTATTTTTTTTTTAAGAATGTTTTCTGACAGAAATTTTATCCTGTATTTAAATGGCGTCGAAATTATGATTCTGATTAAGCAGGAGGGCGTAAATGCTCTTCATTGCATGAGGCGATTATATCGACGATTCATAATATCAATAAAAAAAATGTACAAAAGAAACGTTGACATTTTATTAGGAAGTAATTCGTTTTACTATCATATGCATAATTTTGTTTGTGTCCATCTGATTTAATTAAGTTATCCTCAATAATAGATTTTTTCTCGACAGAATGTATGTTATATATTTATCAGTCTCTCATGAGTCCTTGATTTGAATATTACTGCCACATCTGATCTGGTGCTCCTGCTAGGTATTTAGAGATACTTGATAAAATCCAAAGAAGAATCTGCAATGTTATAGGTCCTGACGTGATATCTCGGCTTCAGTCTCTTTCCCATCGTCTTGTGACTTTTCTATAATAATTTCATGGTAAATGTTCTGATGAAATTTTCCCCTGTGTTACCTAGACTTTATGAATTTAAGCGCAGTACTAGATTGGCAGAAAGGTCCCATCATTTTATAGTTGAAATGGATACATGCAACTGTAATTTCTGTTCTAACAGTTTTATCGCACTTCTCGCTGGCATGTTTGTCAGTCATTTTTGATCTTCAATAATTTTACTGCACTGTCAATTATAGTCTGTCTTCTTAAGACTTGTTCTTTTATTGCCCTCTCTCCTTAGTTAGTAGTTTTTCTCATATTCTCTAACAATCAGTAACCTCTTGCGTCCTAGTGGCTTTATTGCCTTACGTAGTGTGAAATGATTTTAATAAATGCGTATATGACGGAAAAAAGTAAATGACAACATCTAAATAAAAGCACAGAGTACTTTTACAAATATTCTAAAACCGTTGGATCTTCAACATGATATTTCATTAAAGAAATGTCTCGCCTCTGTAAACTTAATAACATTTTTTCCTTTATGAAGTATTTTGGACCGATATTAATTTTTTTGAGTAATTTATTATTGCTTGTCATTTTAATTACTTTTCATTACAACTTCACAGACAGGCAGATAACGACCATTTCTCAACACATATTATTTTGAATTAATCAATAAAGATTATATACTATTATTAATTTTGACTTGTATTTATTTTACGTTAACTTAAATTCCTTTAATCACAACATTCCTACCGTAAACAAATATTAATATTATTTTTAATTTTTTATGGCATAAATATTTTGAACCATGATTACCCCTGATTAGTTCTTAATTCATATTACGTCTCGATGCATTTCATCCTAATTATTCATACAGTCAGCCTATACGCATTCGTAAAAGATTATTAATCTTATCAAGAATT
Organism: Acanthosepion pharaonis; assembly: GCA_903632075.3. Lineage (NCBI taxonomy): Eukaryota > Metazoa > Mollusca > Cephalopoda > Sepiida > Sepiidae > Acanthosepion > Acanthosepion pharaonis. Next base: position 1,437,305 of record CAHIKZ030004282.1, read on the forward strand.
TATTATTAGATGAAGTAGGATGAACCATTTTTGAGTTTTGGCAACGGTTAATTTCATATATTTAGTTGCCCTTAATTCTAACTTCTAAGACCGTCGGTCTAATCTACAGTATAAATACTTGTCCGAAACAGAGTAATTGTATCATATGAATACAACAAGCAGGGACAAAAAGCGAGTGGATCTTACTTGTAATATAACCAGAAAGGAAAACGGGCATGCCGGTGGTGTCTTTTATGTACCTGATGTGACCATGTTATTTCCTCTGCTCGCCGTGAGTCGTCATGTCTTGTTTCTATGCTGTCTACCTAGCAAGTGGCGTGGGAAAACATGTCTTGCCTCTAGGCTTGCTAACTAGCAACTGGGATTCGTCATCCCTCAAACTGACGTTACTCACCGGTCGTTACATAAACCTCGCGAATTCAATTTAACGAAAGGGCTTTCGTAAAAATAAAAATAAAAAATTGATTTTATTTCTAAATGAATCATAGCAAACTCTTATGAATTTTTCATATTAAATTTAGTTGCTTTTTATCGCTATTCTCAGAGCGTCAAATTTACAGAAATTCATTAGCATATAGTAATATTATAATAAATTTAGTAATAGATGATCCATCACTTTTTTTTTACTCATATTTCTTTCATCTTCATTTTAGATTCCATATCTGTCTGTATCCCTGAGATGAGGTATTATGATTACTTACATTATTTACATTATTCGGACTGTTATCCTCATCTTCATTCCCATGTTCACAGCTTTTCGGCCGTTGTACGCTCCGGGTTTCTTTAGGTGTTTGAAATTTCGAACCAACCCCTTTATTTCGTCCACCGGGGTAGATTGTTCTAGTTCCACGTGCCATGCCTCTTCCTGATATCTCCAAGTCTGGACTGGCAATGAGTTCACTACACTTTGAGTTTAGTCACTGAACCTAACCAGCGTCCTTATACACTAGATACACTATGATGTCCTTGAGGACAACTATGTGTGAATTTGGGACTTATGAAACTAATGTCACAGCAATCACTTTTTACCAGTGCTCATATCGCAATTTTTCGGTTATTATTAATGCATTTTTTACCAGAGCTTATATTGCAATTTTTGTTGTTATTCATTGCTTTTCTTTAGTACTCTTTATTACTGGTTCCCATATTGTATTCATATCTATTCTTTGTCGTCTCAGGAGATTTTTGTGGTCTAGCATATGTGGTAGGAAATACAAAGGAGAAATAGGCCACCCATTAAGGTAATATTGCAAGAACATCGTAAAGCGGTAACACAAGGTGAAATGGAAAAATCAGACATAGCTCACCACATACGGAGAGAAAAGTGTGATCACCCCTCCCTGTGGAATGAGGTTGTAATATTAGACAGAGAGCATCACTGGAAAATGCGAAAACTTAAGTAATCAGCACATATGCTATGCCACAAAAATCTAATGGTAAAATATGATCAGTGGTAAAAATGGTTGCTGGGACATAAGTTTATATGTCCCAAACATTCAAAACATCGCCCAGTGGATAAAGACGTGCTTCCGATCCCGTGATTAGACCCAAAGAGTTGTGTGTTCAATACCAGATAACAGCAGTGGTGAATCAAACTTGGAGAGCTGAGATAAAGGGAAATGAACTGAGACATCTGAAAGAGGCATTGCACGTGGAACTAGCACAATCTTCGAAATTCTAATCACCTGAAGAAGGTCGGAGCGTACAACAGCCAGAACGTTATGAATATGGCAATGAAGATGAGGATAACAGTCCGAATAAGGTAAATATATTTTTCTTGCTTTCCATCACAACTGTCACAATACAGCTATCAGTAAACAAGTAGTAATATTACCTTGATTTTTTTACTGGATGGAGTTTTGTCAGCCATTATTCATTCTTGACTCGTATTTCTTTCATCTTTAGTTGGAATATTTTTATCGCGGCAATCAAGATCATCCCTCAGCTGTTATTAGTAAACAAGTAGTGATATTATCGGGAATTTTTATTAGATGAAACATTGTCAGCCATTATTTATTATTGACTAATATTTATTTCATCTTAATTCCAGTTCCTTTTCATCCCAACTATTCAAACTGTTCTTCTATGGATATAAATAAACATGTATTTATATTATTTCGAATAGTTATTAGATGAAACATTGTCAGCCATTATTTATTATTGACTAATATTTATTTCATCTTAATTCCAGTTCCTTTTCATCCCAACTATTCAAACTGTTCTTCTATGGATATAATTAAACATGTATTTATATTATTTAGAATATTTACTAGATGAAGCATTGTCAACCATTATTTATATTAAATGATTATTTCATCTGTCTTAATTCTTGTTGCTTTTCATTGCAACTTACTCGACCGTCAGTTCATCGCCCTGAGTAAACGGTTTATTATTTAATTCGGATCAGTTTTCTTTATTGATAGTCAAAGTCTGGTTTAGTATTGGTGACAAGGAATTAAAATCAAGAATAAAATAATAATAGTGAAAATAACATTACTTAACTTAAATTGGGTTCGGCAAACATTGAAAATAGAACTAGGAATATATTATTTTACCACTCATCCTAATGGTGAAAGCATTCCTTTCTTTGTATTCGATATTCTGCGTTTAAAGAGCAATCACTGCGAAAGATGTAGAAACAGAATACGAATATTAAATTAAAATTAATATTATGAGTCGGCAACATAATCACTTTACGTAATGAAGAAAATTGGCCTCATTTTGGTTAATGACAATCTTAATTTCGACCGTCAGCCATTTCAGTGCAGGTGAAGATTTTTCTTAGAAAACCTTCTTAAAAAAACTTCATAAAATTTGTTATGCTGTTTATATCATTTTAAGTCAAATGGACGAAAAGATTTTCTTTGATAATTTAAAAACAATTATAATATAATTGATATAAGAAAATATAATACCTTACTCGACCACAAATAACGCCATTCGTCTGCTGATTACGCAGAAAATTTGCTGCTATACAGATTCCCTGTCTCTGTTCGGTTGAGTTACAAAGAATTTCTGTTGTTGCATATCAATTTTATTCTTCACAAAGTTAAATTCAATTACATTTTATTCAATTACATGTCCGCCATTGCAATGACTTGTCGGCAGGCTGCATTTCGATATATTTTGATTAGAATTTCTAAGGTTTTGAAAGCGTTTTCGGTGAACACATGAATCTGGTTGTCATTAGAGAAAGTTTCCCTCTCAAAGCTTTTGGCAGCGACGTTGAAGGGTAATAATCGGTGGGTGAATCAGGTGAATTTAGCGGAGGTGGAGTAGGACAGACCAGATCAGTTGAGAATGGCGGCGGTGTAGCAGGACAAACCAAGTTAGGTGAATATGGCGGTGGTGAAGTAGGACAGACCATATCAGTTGAATATGGCAGCGGTGGAGTAGGATGGAACAGATAATATGAATATGTCGGCGGTGGAGTAGGACAAACCAGATCAGGTGAATAGAGCGGAGGTAGAGTAGGACAGACCAGATTTGTTGAATATGGCGGCGGTGGTGTAGGACAAACCAGATCAGTTGAATATGGCGGCGGTGAAGTAGGACAGACCAGATCAGTTGAATATGGCAGCGGTGGAGTAAAACGGAACAGATCAGATGAATATGGCGGCGGTGAAGTAGGACAAACCAGATCAGGTGAATAGAGCGGCGGTAGAGTAGGACAGACCAGATTTGTTGAATATGGCGGCGGTGGTGTAGGACAAACCAGCTCAGTTGAATATGGCGGCGGTGAAGTAGGACAAACCAGATCAGGTGAATAGAGCGGCGGTAGAGTAGGACAGACCAGATTTGTTGAATATGGCGGCGGTGGTGTAGAACAGTCGAACTGTGTTTCAAAAACTTTCCTTTCTTTATCATTGCTGTATGCGGCCTTGCGATTTCAGGCAAGAGAACAATTTTTTTTTCTGTATTCCACTGTGTACGATGCCACTACCGTACAAAAATATATTAATCTACTTTAAATGTATTCTTAACTTCCACGTACGATTAGCAATCAGAATGTTATTACATTTGGTTCCTCAAAACGAATATTATTTATACTTATTACAAAATGTGTATAAAATAGAATACAGAATCAACGCAAACTTTTAAATAAATATGGCAAATGGAAAACGTTCATTAAAACTAGATTTGATTACGCGTTTCGCCTTTCTTGGCTTCATCAGATCTTTTTAGCCATATTTATTACAATGTTTCGGTCGTTGTACGCCACGGCCTTCTTCAGGTGGTTGGCATGTCAAACCGAACCCTTTATTTCGCTCACTGGGGTAGACTCTTCTAGTTCCACGTGCCATGTTTAATGAATGTCAGTTATCAGTTATCTCCTGTTAATTTCCCTCTCCAAGTTCTCCACTGCCTTAACCGGTTATTGAACTCACACTCTTTGGATACTGTCACTGGAACTACCAATGCATTTTTTCACTGTGAGGAGAACTTGGAGAGGAGAATTATCATGAGATAACTGACAACTGACATCCATTAAACATGGCACGTGGAACTAGAACAGTCTACCCCAGTGAGCGAAATAAAGGGTTCAGTTCGACATTCCAACCACCTGAAGAAGGCTGGAGCGTACAACGGCCGAAACGTTGTAATAAATGTGACGACAAAGATGAGGACAATAGTCCGAATAATGTCAATAGGATGAACCTCACTGTAAAAAAAAAATGTTTAAAAATGAACACACACGCACACACATCTAAAATACACCCAACTCGCAAACCTTGAAAGTCTATACAGTGTTAGGGGAAATGAACGCTGTCTAGAATGACGCCTATTTGCCCTGGAATATGGATCTGCCCACGGCACAAAGTTTGGACACCTAACAGATCTAAAATTGTTCAATTCCATTTTCTTCTGTCTGATTCGTAAGATTTCACGCGTCATTAACTTTATCACTATTTCAAATCTATGAATAGTGATGAAAACTGGCACGTTGCTTTATCGCGTAAGAATTTTAATAAAATGAATGCTAAGTTTTCTATTGCCGTGCATCTTTGTCTTCAGGCAATCTATTCTGAGTGTCATATTGAGTTTGAAACGTTATCTCTTTCTCAGAGATTAATTAATCTTACCCGAAGTTGAAATTTAAAGACTTGAAGAACTACTATATACAGATGGTTCGAAAGGAAATAACGGTTTTGATTTAATTTTTAAAGTATTAGTTACAATATATATATATATGTGTGTGTGTGTGTGTGTAATAATAAAAAGGCTTAAACACTAATATTCCATGGTCATAATTTATTCCATTGGAATCGTAAATACGATTCAATTCATCAGACCTACAAATTCAAAAAGAAAACAGAAAAAACAACTCCGGAAATAAAAAATAGAATTTAGAGTGAGTGTATGAGAGTGTGGGTCGAATGTTAGTGCTAAAGAGAGGGGTAACAGACTGCATTTACGATTCCAATGGAATAAATTATGACCATGGAATATTAGTGTTTAAGGCTTTTTATTATTATATCCTTACTCGGTCTTGGACATTGAGTTCTACCTGGATTCTATCCTCTTGGAATTTTTTTATTCAAAAAAATATATATGTATGTGTATGCATAGATATTTATATATTTTGTATATGTATGTATATTTACTACTAATATATCTATCTATCTTATATATATATATATATATATATATATATATATATATATATATGTTTCATTAAAACGACAGACAAGGTACTATGGTTAGCTTTTTATTTAATTTTTTTCTTGTGTTCTGAAGCTTTCTTTTCTGGACAAGAGTGTGGCTGTCCGAATGTTCTGTATTTCCGAGCGCTTTTCGGCTATACTTTTAGCCATTATCAAGGATGATTCATTTCTTAGTAGAGTGTGTGTGGTTCTGTGTATGTTCAGTGTGTGGTAGTGATGTTTTTAGTTTCGAATTACACATTGTGGCTTTGTCATAGTTAATATTGTTAAGAGTTGGCTTTTTCTTTTTATTATTAGAGCTTCCATTATTTTTAGTCTTTTTTTTTGCAACAGTTAAATATTTGTGTTTTCTACTAGTATAAAAGCTGATAATTGAATCATCCTTGATAATGGCTAAAAGGTATAGCCGAAAGTGCTCGAAAATACAGAACATTCGGACAGTTTTAACTCTTTGTCCAGAAAAGAAACATGAACACAAGAAAAATTAAATAAAAAGCTCAACCGTAGTACCTTGTCTGTCGTTTTTAATGAAACATGCATAAAGTTGTTGATTACTGCCTAAATATACAATATATATATATATATATATATATATATATATATCTTAACTGTCTTATATAAATTTATATTCAGATTCGGTATATGTTAGGCTTACGGAAACATCACGTTGAAACACCTGTTCCAGTACGATCAGTGAAGTTAAGCAATGTCGAGCCTGGTTAGTACCTAGATGAGTGATAGGTTGAGAATACCAGCTGCTGTAAGCTTGAATGTGGTGTAACGAATAACAGCTAGGAATTGTTCATCGGAGATCCGAGTTCCAATTCTTGTGCAAATAACCTTGGGAAAGGCATGAATCCACCTCTTCTCCCCCAGCTATGGGTCAATTAGTAAAGCTTGTATCCCTAAAGCGTTATTATCTAAAATAAAATCTTACAATCTAAAACTATTTTCGGGCTTTAAATAACCTGCAAAGTATTAGATTATTATTATATATATATATATATATATATATATATATATATATATATATATATTTAGGCGGCAATTTTTCATTGATGCATCTTTCATTAAATAAGTTTTGTCTATTTATTTTAAGTCAGTTCCTTTCATATTGTCTGATAAGCTTAATCACATTATCATTGTATCCGAGACGCGGAAGCGAAAATTGCATCGCAGATCATGACGTCACACATGACCATGCCAGACTGAAAAGGAGAAGTATTAAGTATGGGAAGCTCTTGGTATAAACAAATGGCTTCTGTTATCAAATATAGGCCGGGTCTCGTATACACGATTTTATCGCTGCTTTGGAAATTTTTATGCAACAAAAACAGTCTATCATTATTATGTTGTCCGTGTATTGTTTAATATATTGAAATGTAATTGTCATCTTTGATAATGGCTTATGTAAGCCGAAAGCATAGATAGGATAAAAACATGTATGAATATGATGATTTTCTTTCGTCTTTCAATGATAATGTTATTAAGCTTATCAGACAATATGAAAGGAACTTACTTAAAATAAATAGACAAAACTTGTCTATATTATTTAAGGAAACATACATCAATATATATATATATATATGTGTGTGTGTATATATATATATATATATATATATATATATATATATATATATATATATATATATATATATATATATATGTGTGTGTGTGTGTGTGTGTGTGTGTGTGTGTGTGTGTTCGCCTATCAGCCGCTTTATACTTCACTGCAGTCTTTTTTTTAAACAGGAGCTGAGATTTATCAATCGTTTCCTGTTTAGGACTGGATTTTCGGTTCCTTCCAAAGTTTTTTTTCATTCTCTTTCACTACTAGTAGCGTCTTAGTGGAATTATCGCCTTGCTGGGGGTGAATATATATATATATATATATATATATATATATATATATATATATATATATAGAGAGAGAGAGAGAGAGAGATTCGCCTATCATCCCCCTTCCTATACTTCTCTGCGTTTTTTTTTTTAAACAGAGGCAGAGGTTTTATCCCTTGTTTCCTGTTTACCACTGGGTTTCAGGTCTTCCTAAAGTCTTTTCATTCTCTTTCACTGCTAGGACCCATTTGAGTCATCTGTAGCATTATCGTCTTGCTGGAGGTGAAATTAATTAATTAATTAATTAATTAATTAATTAATATATATATATATATATATATATATATATATATATATATATATATATTAAAGAAATGGACAAAGTCCGACAATTTATTCATTAAAGACATTTTTATGTTTAACGTTCTTTTTTATAGATACAAGTATTTAAGTAACTGCTCTGTTTATAATAAACAGTATTAAATAACATTTTCCGGCCTGAATGTCCGAGAAATTTTCATAGAAAATATTCGTCCTTTGACGATTCGAACCTTGCATCTTATACGGAGCGTTCGAAGCAAGGTCGAATGTACTGCTTATAAACTTCAATCTTCCATGAATCTCGTACATTCATATATATATATATATATATATATATATATATATATATATATATATATATATATATATATATATATATATATATATATATATATATATATATATATATATATAATATATTTCCCTCAATTTTTTCTTTAGTGATCTATATACACGATCCACTATACATGCAGACCGCCCAAGGATTAGTGACAGTTGTTCTGAAGATCGCACTGAAGCGTGAAACAGGTTGTAACCCGCAATGTGGATTCCTATCTATCTATATATCTATCTAATTAACAATATACATAATGTTAATAGTACTTTCCTGAACAAGAAGATATCCTTAATAGACAACCAGAGTTTGTAAATATAAACAACAGAACAAGCATCTCCCTACACGCAAGCCGCTAGTCGTCCGCTGGCGGCCCGCCAATGGCAACGCCAGCAACCGGCGGCTCATCGGTCGGCTTCTAGCGGTCCGCCAGTGGTAACATTGCCGAGCACATTGGCGGCCCGATATCGGGCCACCAGCGGTAAACGCTAGTGGCACGTCACCCAATGGCAGATTGGTGGCTTGGATATAGGGTTGGTGCATCATTTAGTGCCAGACTAAATGAAAGAGATATATTTTCACCTTAATATACGCCGACTGTATTTATTATCGCCACTATATCATAGTTGGAGAGGTTGTTGCTCATAGCCAGTGCCTACAGATCGGTTAAATGTTTGGATCTTTTTGTTCTGTCATCCAATGATTAAGTTTCTCACGAGTTTGAATGCTTGGAAAGACCTTTTTTTTAACATCAGTTTTAAAAACATTGTCCAGGTTTAACTTTGCTGTTTGTCAGGAGTCTTGCAGAAAGCGAAGAGCTACCACAGAAGTCCTGTTTTGGAAGTAGGAAAAAAAAAACATAAAGCAAAGGAGTTTAGTGAATGCTTATGGGAAGGTTGCATTATTAAATCTGTTGTAAAGAATAAAGAAGATTATTTTTGTTGTGATGATATAACCCAACTTCCCCATTCACAATAATGGACGGACTGGTTGCCGATTAAGTACGACCACAGCGGACAGTCGAAAGGTCTTCGTTTGTTAACACCTATTGAGGTTAGCATACTCCCGGACTCTGTCTCTGTATTTTGACATACCTACATCCGATTATAAAATTATTATTGAAAACCAATACTCGGGTTTACTTTGTTTATTATATCTTGCACGAGATATAACAATTTTTAACTGGCTCTCGAACTACATAAAGCGAGAAGAAGAGTATGTTGCGGACTAGATTTGGAAGCACAAGAGTTTTGGAATATTTTGTGGGCTTCTACTCATAAATCTGTTGTTATTAAAGAATAACGAACAATAAATTTGAACTTCTGAACCACAATTAAGCAGGGAGGGGAATATTTTCTAGGCTAGATTGGGGATTTCCATACGTTTGTATTCATTTTGGCATGATTTTTTGAGCTTCTACTCATAAATCAGTTGTTAATAAAGACAAGTTCGTCTTAATTTTTAGAAAAACTTTGTACAGTGATTGAGAAGGAAGAAGACATTTTGAGAAGTGGATTTTTAATCCTGAAACGTTTTTTTTATATATTCGCATGATTTGTCTGCTTCTACTGTTAAATCTGACATAATTAATGGATAAAAGGCATTAATTTTTGATCGACACTTATCCTACAATTGAAAAAGAAGGTGACTTTGTTGATGTGTACATTTGGAATCATTACACTTTTCTGTTCATTTTGATTTGGTCTGTGATCTTCTACTATTAAAGCTGTTGTAATTTCAAGAATATTACTTTTAATGTTCTAATTCTTTTTCCCATTAATTAAACAATTGTGGCTTTCGACTTGTAGATCGTAACTTGGCCATATGTAAATACATTTTATTAGGTTGGTGCAAAAATAATGACGTAAAAATGTCGTTTTTTGACGTTAAAAAATACGTTAAAAAACGACATTATTAGGTCATTATTTTTGCACCAACATAATAATACATCATCCTTTTGAATTGGTAAACTCTTCCCCGATTGTGTATATGATGGAAGGTCAAGACCTGGCTTTCGGACATTACTTTTTTTTTTTTTTTAATTTTTTTTTTAAATAATTTAAACTCTCCAACGACAATTAAGCAGGAAGGAGACATTGAGGATTAGATTTGGAATCTTGAGTTTTTTGCGTTAATTTTTGTATGTTTATGCAACTGTTACTAGACCAGTTCTCATTAAATACAAGCAGCCATTACATTTTGACTAATCCTCGTACCAATAATGAGAAGGAAGGAGACTAATTTAAAGACAGGATTTTGAAAACTTCTCATGATGTTTTTTCGCAAGTTTTGTCTTCGTCAAGATGTTATCCCGAAAGAAAACAAACATAATTTTTTTACCGATTCTCGTATCATAATATTTTGGGGTTTTTTTCCCCATCTTTGTCTGATAGCAGTTTAAAGAAATTCTGTAAAAAAAAAAAAAAAAAAAAAAAACCACGCCTTTAAATCTCAATTTTTTTTGCCATTTGGGTTTCATATGTGATTCTTTTACTGTTAAATCTGTTGTAATTAAAGAATTAATAAAACATTAAGTTTTAACTGACTCTCAAACCACAATTAAGCAGAAATGAGACTATGTTGAAGACTAGATTTGAAATTCTGAAACATTTGACTTTATTTTGATTTGCTTGGTAGTCTTCTACTATTAAATCTGTAATAATTAAAGAATAAATGACATTACTTTTTAACTGACTCACGTACCAGAATAAAGTATAAATGAGACTATGTTGAGGACTAGAATTGAAACTCTGAAACATTTCACATTATTTTGATTTGCGTTGTCTGCTTCTAATATTAAATCTGATGTAATTAAAGAATAAACATTACCTTTTGATTGGCCCTCGTATATGTATAAAGTTATTGCTGGCCTCTTACGCGTGACCTGCTATGATAGTGATTATCTTCAATACAAGCTGGATTTGTAATGATCGCCTGCTGGCAGTCTTAAAATTAATTTAATTATTTCCCTGATTCTGCAATGAAAATTCGAACTTAGAAGAAATTGAGATATATAGGCACTTCACACATTTAATTGTATTTTTATTTTTACTGTTATTTAATCTCTTTCACTCAATAATCACTGCAGTCAGTAGCCTGACACCGCTATTTATACACCTGGCGGTAAACATATATTCATACGTCCGGAGTGTTACCTTCGAACCACGGTCTTGCTAGTTACTCATTTTCTTCCTAGGCACCCGGAGGCGGTGTAATTGTTAGCAAGCTTGTCTCGCTAGCACAATTACGAATAAGTAGTGAGTTCGATCCTCACTGGGTGCCCCATACTTTCGGCTTTGTGCCACATCTAAGAAACGCTTGGAAAATATCTACTCATTTTCTTCCTATATGACAGATTCGTTTGTTTTGTTTTTTTTATTCTGTACGTATAAGTAATTGTATCAAAAAAAATGTTGTGAGGGAAAAGGCGAAATGATTAATTTTAACTATCTGGAAGAACCGAAAGCTCTTATCTCAAAATTTTAGATGATTCAGATTTATCAGATTCCTCTTATACGTAACGCGACCCTTTTAGATGGCTCTCCACAACCTCCTTTCCATAGTATCTCTTAGCACCTTTTATCGTCTTGCCAATCTCTCCCATTCCCCGTTCCACCATCCAGTCACACAAACTCTCCAAGTAGGTGAACTTCTGCCATCCCTTGTCACTTTTTCTTTCGGTAATAGTGTGCTAGACGTTATGATATTTATATTTATAACAAAACTGACTTCTGATGAACAGAGAGCAAAGCAGAATCAGACCGGAGATAGGACAAGAAAAGTGCGGTTTCGTCAAAGACATTGGAACATGAAACGCGATATCCATGTTATCAGAAAGAACAATACAAATGCAGAAGGACGTGTACCTATGTTTTATAGACTACGCAAATGCTTTCTAGTACGTCGCAAATATCTGTTGAATCTTCCCAGTAAACTTGACATATTTGAGAAGAATATTAGAATAATCAAGAACCTATACAAACAGCAAACCGCTTGCTACGGATCGAAAATGAGTTCATCAGACACAAAAATAGAAAGGGGTGTAAGACAAGTAGGTGTCTTTTCATCGGATATATTCTCCTTATACAGTGAGGCAATTCTGAAAGAATTAGATGTCCTAACGAGGATAGTAGTTGGCAGCCACAATCTTAACAACATAAAATATGCAGATGGCACAGTGTTGATGGGAAACTGCTAAAGCTCACACAGAAGGCAGCGAAGGCAAGCGAGAAGAAAGAATCAAATATAGACTAAAATAAGTGAGAATGAATGGTTATCAGCAAAAGGGTGAGCCCAAAATGCAAATTGCACATCGGGGATATTAAAATCAAACAAGTACAGAAATTTAAATATCTAGGAATTGTTCTGTACTGACAGAGGACGGAAAATGCGACCCTGAGATTCGAAGACGCATTTGGATGGTCAAAGATGTATTCCAAATCACACTCCTCCCCTTTCTCTTGGACATGAGTAGAGGCTTATGCCTTGTTTCTTGTTTAGGAAGGGGTTTCCTGTACTCTCTCTCTCTCTCTCTCTCTCTCTCTCATTCTCTCACTGGCCTCTTTATCTCCAGTTGCGTTGATCTATCCACTACCCTTCTCCTCATCCTTTCTTCTATCACTCCTATCTGACCTTGCTCCAAATTTTCTGTAACCCTTTGCGCCCTAGTAGCTTCCCGCCTTGCTTGGGGTGAAACGCTTTAAAAAAAAAAGCAGAGTATTAAGACACAGAGAAACGTTAGAATTAAAGAAAACAGTACTGAACTGTTACGTGATATCTGATCTCTTACATGGCAGTGACTGATGAACAATCTCCTCAAAGATGATGAAGAGACTTGAAGCAACAGAAATGTGGTTCTACAGAAAGATGCTGAGGATATAATGGACTGAACATATGAGCAAAGACGAGGTTTTAGAAAATATGGAAACAAAAAGAAAACTGTTACTTAACATCAGCAAGAGTCAGTTGAGGTTTTTGGGATATGCAATGAGGACGGAGGGCTTAGAAAATCTGATACTCACAGGACAGAATGAGGGAAAGAGGGATAGAGGAAAAAAGTGCATAAAATTCAATAAATGAATGGTAGAACAGGTTTTGGGAGAATCAGCTGATATACAAAACATATTAAAGGCTGCAACGGACAGGAAGATGATCGGCTACATCCAGAATAGAAACGTCGTATAAAGTAGACGACGACGACAACGACGACGACGACAACGACGACGAAGAAGAAGAAGAAGAAGAAGAAGAAGAAGAAGAAGAAGAAGAAGAAGAACAACAACAACAACAACAACAACGACAACAAGAACCTGAAGCAGTCACTTTCAAAGACTTTGATACCCGCTTCCTCATTATGTGTCCAATAATTTTTTAGCTCTCTTTCTAATTCTGAGTATAAGCGTCTTTTTCGCTTCCTTTACAACAGGAAAATAGTTACCAAAAATTCGCATGCAATGGGACGCACGTGTAGGGTGATAGATAAAATTTCTGGTCGGATGGCAACAGCTTTGATGGTGAAATTAGCTTAGGCGTTGATAGAGTGAAATCCTCGTCTATATGATGCGAATCCCTCTGTTCGCTACAATTTGTTCGGTATACCTGTAATTTCATTTGAAGCCGGAAGATGATCGGCGCAAAACTGCCCTGACAAAAATAAGAAACAGGATAGGGGAAGCGATTCGATCAAACATTTAGAATATTGAAAATCCTTTACCTCAGAATACTGGACAAATGAAAGCGCCCCCAAAATTCCAAAAATGGTGAAGACATTAAGAAAATAATACGTAGAATAATGAAATTTCTTCATTTAAGAATGTCAGACGTTTTAAAGTATTTTCCAGAAAAGAAAGAAAAGGCATCCCTCCATTAATACACATTCGACTAAAATTTTTATATACCAAAATTCGATAAGTGCATAGATAATACTAGATTAGTACAGTAAAATATTCTTCAGTTTAATCATAATGATTGAAAATTGATTTTTTATAGTTAGCGATTAATTAAAAAATTTCTAAAATTTAAAAATGAAAAATGGTAACGATTTGCTTGTCAAGTATTACGTTATCTAAGTAATTGCAGGGGTGTTTAAAAAATGGGCAGTTATAAATAGATAAATTTTATAATAAAAGCTGATAATAAAAATACATATTTGAATACTTGTCTCACCTATAATCTTTTGATTTTTTTCATGTTTATTTTGAAGGTGTTCAAAAGAAATTTCTGATTTTTTTGTTAAGAAATGGACGATTTATTTAGAAATAGAAATTCATATTCATTGAAAAATATCCTAATATAAATGATGTATGCATTTAATAAGAAAAGATTTTAAATAAAATTTTTAGGTTAAAAAACTAATGATTACAGGTAAGTAATCTAAAGGGGCAATTTCTCAGTAGCGCCAATTATTTGAAGAACAGAAGAATAATATGCGGCAAACCACTCAATAAATTTTTCATAAAAAATCATATTAATAAACTTTAATTCAAACCAGGTTTATGTATCTCTATCTATAAAAGGCAGGGTGTGTGTGTGTGTGTGTAACGAATGCGCGGCCGCAAGACCGACTTTGCATTTCCCAACTCCCATCGATAACGGAAATAATCGATTTTTTCATGCTTCTACATCAGTTTTCATGTAGTTTGCGGCCATTTTCTACTGGCCAGAGTGAGAGCCAATAGCTGGCTGCCACGAATAGGCAGGAAGATTCTATTGGCCAGCGAGAGAGCCAACAGCTGACTGACACGAATGTTAACTAGCATGCTAGCATCCCCCCCAAAAAAAATCGATAGCTGCATTCGTCACAAGTGGGAAAAATTTAAATCTGCATGGCACTTTACTCCAGTTGTCTCATTCGCTTGCTTAAACTCAACGTTGATTCTGATTCCGCAGAACTGGGTTGGGTGTGAAAAAGTATTTGTTGTTAACATTTTTTTTCATTCGGTTTTTCCAGTTACGAGGTCCTTTTTTAAATCTGATCGTTTTGTGTTCATTTTGTTTAGTTCTTTTTTCGTAACAGATTTAATGTTTAGTATAGAGCTTAGAAAAAATTCGTAAGTAAGGCAACATCAACACGGCAAAGGGCACTCCTTTAAAGGCAAGGAAGGGCAAAAATATTTTAAGTCAAGTGATAGTGATTGCTGTATGAGTCGTACGATTTTTGAATCAAGCACGGGCAACGTCGGGCCATGTTGCTAGTCTTCTTATATATACCTATATTTTAATTAAAATGTACGCAAATTAGAAATTATTAATTATAAACGAGACCAAAATTTGAGATACAAATTACATAATGTCCGATAAGTTATTACATTCGATTAATTCGGTTTCGACTAGTGCGAATCTTTTAATGTACACATTAGCGGCACTAATCGAAGAATTGCTGTATACTCTTGGAAAATGTTTAGAATACGAACAATCTTAGAAAGTCAGACATTTTGAAGAATTGTCAAAGAAATAAACAAAAGATGAGCTTTTTCATAGAAAAAGAAAGTGAAAATGATGAAAATAATTCATCCTAAATGATCGGATATTTTGTAAGTTTATCTTTATCATGTAAATGACAAAACAAAAAAGAATATCAGAGAACCTTTGTAACCAGGACTTGTTTTTGATAACAATTTCGATATCTGTGGCAAAAGCAACGCCAGTACCGACGCAAAAGAGGCCCCAAGTCGAGTGCGGACATGAATGTCAAAACTAGTTACAGCGGGGTTTTCACTGTTGTCAGCCGGGCAGCTTGGTATGTTTAGTTGCGGGCCTCTCTGCAACTTGTCAAGAGCCGGGTTATTGTCAGCTGTCTTGTACCAAGAAAAACGACGTAAAAAACAGTCAGTAACATTCAATGTCTTGCGAAGTGGTTCCTTGGGGGATCTTTTTTTTTGTTCCTAAAGTTGCGTACTCCAGTTTCTGAAGCGGTGTTATTTTGTTTCCTTTCTCAGCCTATGAGTTCGTAGTTCTTGGGCGAGCAATCCGTTATGTGTTTCCCCCAATCTCAACACACTTTTGACGTATTTTACATGTTTATTTAGAAATTATTAAATTTATTACCACCACAGAAAACTAACTACAAAAGGTTTGAAAGAATATTTTTAAATGAAAGATCTTTCTTGACGCTTTAATTTTAATTTCAGTAGATTAAATATAAAATTTAAAACAAATAAAATACTTTGCTGCTATTTCAAAACTAATTTCAATTGACTGGAAGGGATTATTTTGGCTAAAATAGCTGATTAGCACCCGTTTTTGGTGGTCTTTCATTTTAGTATAATTTTTTATTAAAAAATATTCTAAAAATAAAATATAATTTTCTGAATCTTTATTTGAGAAATATTAACTGATTAAAAGTATAATTAATCTGATCTGTAACAAATATTACTTACTTTATGTTATACTAGCACATTACCTATTCTATTGTAATAGACTCTCCCATACATAATAAGTAGTAGTAGTAGTAATAGCGATCGCCAGTTGGGCTCAGTGGAGTTGAGTGAGTCAGTCGATGTCGGACATTGAAGTATCAACCACCCCAACTAGATTGCTGCGTCATTAACTATTATTTTCAAGTTCCTAACGTTTTGTAATGTCGGGCCCTTTTAGGACCGACTTATTGAAATACAAGCATCCGGTGTGAAAACTACTTTACAACACTTTAACTTTAAAATATCGCATAAATACATTTTAACCCAACGGTAGCTGTTTATTTAAGCTGTGGACATGTTTGATAGTTTGATGAAAAATTGATATTAATCTAATGTTGTTCTATGGGGGCTTTAGCGGTAAAAATAATTGTATTAATGTGAGTAGTCAATGTACTCAGTAATCTTGAATATTTAAGAAAATATTCTCTTTAATGTTTTATTGAATTTTAGATATTTTCTGACTGTAAATTAACATACTTATCCTTCTTATTTTCTGATAAAGTCGTGTATGAATGTCCGTCTTTAAAAAAAAATCAGCACGTTTATACACATACAAAAAACATTTCAAAACTAAAGTAATAAATTCAATTCTTGTAAAAATTAATTATTCATCGGAAAAAAATCTTTTTCTTATGTCAATAGTGCCCTTAATATATTTTACTTATAAAAATAATTAAAAGCTTTTCTAATTAAATAATGTCAGATTTTTATTGCATTTTATTTTACGAATCAGAGGAGATTCTCGTTCAATGGTGTTTCTTTTTGACAAAAACAAATTGATAATTTAAATTCTCCAAGGATTCCTGCTTTTAACTAATATAAATATGTAAAGGGTGGAATTTAATTTCTTGAAATTTCATGAATTATATTAAGTGGTGGAAAAAGAAATATAAAAAAAAACATTTTTACTAATAATTTAATTTGTGAATAAGTCCTGAAAACTTCATTTCATTCCGACGATCATTCGATTTTTACAAGAATTTCTAAAACAATGTGTTTTTTAGCGAAAAAGAGACGTTAAAAATCTCTGTACTAACCTTTAACTCACCTGCTGACGCAAGAGAAACAAGATTTTTAACCAAAATTTCGAACCTGCTAGAAAGGACAAAAAAAAAAAATATATATATATATAAATAATCAAAAAATATTTTGGTCTTTCCTCTTAATAATAACAAACATTTTAAAGATAAAATTTTGTTTTATCAAGTTTAAGAACATTTTTCATCATGGTATACTTTTTTTAGCGATTTTTTGGACGTGCATAATTTTATATATATATATATCTTTTCTGGAATATTCAGATACCACTCGCAGAAATGGTAAGTTTTTGTTTTATTCTTGGCAATTTCTTCCGTTTTTACTCACAAATGTTCACTTCACGCTGAAACATTTGATGTTTTGTTCTCGATTTGTCTTTGCCTCTCGCTTTACAAATTAAATATAGTTTTCTGTTTCATTTCTTCTTATTAAACAGATATATTGTAGTATTTGTGTTGTAATAACAAACCTTTCACTTTCGCACTCATTAAATCATTTGTCTATTGTCTAGAAACCACCATGTTTCCACTTGACACATATTAGAAAATGTATCTTAACACTTTTTTCTAAAGCTACTCAGACTATGAGAAACATTTCGTTTGTACTGCTTTTCTTGTAAAAACAACATTCCAATCGTTCAATACTCCAAATATCTCTTTTCAAGCTTATAGAAACTTTTTTCTTTGTTTATTTTTACCGTTAAATAGAAACACACTCGTCGCTTCCGAAGAAATTCAACTTTCCGGCTCCATGATTTCCTGAAAACTTTAATCTGCAAAAATTTAAATGCAATGTCACTATATACTGTCCTCCTGATTGCTATCTTCTTAGTCTGCACATCATTATTGTATCGTTTCTAATTCTTACGCCACCTGTAACCTCTTGTGATTTGGTGGAATTACTGGCTACCTTGGGGTGACATGGATTTAAAAAAAAAAAAGAAAAAATTACGCGAGGTTTTGTAACGACGTGTTGGAACGGCTCTAAAATCCTTACGATGGTCGGCAAATTCGTTTTTTAATAAAAAATTGCCGTCCTGAATGTTCGAGAAATTTTGCAGAAAATATACGTTCTCCGACAGTGTCCTATACGGAGCCATCAGTTGATGTTATACCACTCAGGTACTGGTAAGCAAAGTTCAGTTTACTGTTTATACACAACAAATCTTTAACTATCTTTCCATACAGGACAGAGGTTCGATTCCTGTCGGAGAACGTATATTTTCTACAAAATTTATTGTGGATACTCGGATTTAAATAGACGCTCCTTTTAGTTATTAAATAGTATATTTATTTATTTTTATCTACCGGCCTGAAAAATAACGTTTAAAGAGATAAAAATATTTTGGAATAATAAAAATAACATTTAATTATATATATATATATATATATATATATATATATATATATATATATATATATATATATATATATGTATGTGTGTGTGTGTGTGCGACTGTGTTTGTTTGTCTGTGTGTGTGTCTGTTTATATATATATTACATTTTTATGTTATAATTTTCGAATAAATTATTATATTTGCTCTACTCTGTATTGAGCACTCTCTTATAAATGGCTAAATTTACTCCTGTTGGGGTTGGAAATCTAAGAAACGGTTTGTTCATTTATTTATATATATTTTTTAATTGCTCTCTTTTGTTTAATTAAGCGAAAACGAAAAACAAATCACATCCTTGGCTTGTCCTAGGACATTCGACGTATGATTATAAGACAAATGTAGATCAAAAAGACTTTTTAAAAATAATAATAATAATGTATCACTTGAGAATATCAACAATCCTTGTTGTAGTTGGAGTCCTCGGATTAGTTGGAAAAGATTCCAGTAGACTAATTGAAGGGATTCCTTGAAGTCCATGCCTCAAAGAAATACAAAAAATTGTTCCCATAAGTGGAAAATGTCATGATGCTATTTCTAACCTTAGGTCTCTGGCCGGGACCCGGAAAGAAATGTGTACACACCAGAAATCAAAGGAAATATAATAAATAATAATAATAATAATAATAATAATAATAATAACTAAAACAAAAAGTAATGACCTTTTCCTATAAATAGTAAAACACCAAATCCACTTCATCAAAAAAGAAGCTGCATTCTTCAAGAAGCAGCTTAATATACCTGAAATCCTACTAAGAAAAGATGAAGCGAATACCATCTATGCCAAATGAGTAAAGCAGAAAGCAAAACAACTTTGCCAAATGAAATTACAAAAATGGGAGGACAAGGCATTGCATGGCAAATACATAAAAAGAACGAAAGAAGCTGATGTGGACCAACAGAAAACACATCAATGGCTGAGGACCACCGGGCAGAGAGCTGAGACAGAAAAGACCAAAGCCTTGTAACCAGATCCTATCACTATAAAATAATCACGGATAGAACTAAGCCAAAATGTGGAATCTGCGGAAAATATGATGAAACTGTCGACCATATTATCTCAGGACACCCGGATCTAGCAAAAATCAATATACCCGCAAACATAACAAGATAGCGACGTATGTGCACTGGAAGATATGCAAGAAGCACAAAATCGAAACCACTGAGAGACGGTATGATCACCAACCATAGTTACACAAAATAATGATGTAACTATCCTCTGGGACATGTCATTTCAAAATGACAGGGAAATAAAAGCCAACCGACCTGATATTATCATAAAAGGCAAGAAATTCAAGTGTATGTTTATTAATATAGCAGTAGTAGCATCTAAATGAATCACCCACATAAAAATTATCGAGAAATTGTTCAAATACAAGGATCTGAAGATCGAGATTAACACGATGTGGGGAGTGAGACTGTACTAATAGGAATCGGAGCTCTGGGTTGTGTGAAAAAAATAAGAATGGAAAATTTTACACACAGTGTCCCAGGTAACATTAATATAAAAGTTGCCCAAACATTCACCCTACTAGGAATATCCCATATACTAAGAAAATTGCTATAAATTAAATGACAATTCTCCTGTAGGGTCTAAGGAACATAGTTTGGACACGGGTCCAAAACTATGGTCCTTAGGCCCTATACAGGATACAAAGCAGGAAACGACACAAACAATAATAGTAATAAAATTGTTACTCCAATCGAAAATCGATTCAGGGGTCAAAAAATCCGGGAATCATTTTCGTGACCTACATTCTCCTCTAATTTTAATAATTTAATAAATTTCGCCATCGATCACTTCTATCCTTTTACAGGAGCCGTATTGGGTTTGATCTACTTCGCACCCCAAATGCAACCAAACAGTCAATTTTAAAGTCAGCATGGTCTGTTCTAGTTCCTATTCAATGAAGAAAAAAGACCCAATCTCCTACCATCAGCTACACCTTACTAGAGGGTATAAATGTACTTTGCAACAATTTCTTTGTCGCTTTTTCGTATTTTTATAAGAAATTAATTTGACAACGCATATTGAAAAAAAGCAAAAACAATCATCGAATTTATATATATATATATATATATATATATATATATATATATATATATATATATATATTATTACTGATTGATTCTATGTGATTATTTCTTTGTATATAAATTATATGCTGCCTAATGTTTTATGTTTATAAAAAACTATCGATCCGCAGTACAAAAATAAAATTCCTATAAAAAAACTACTACTAAAACATAACACTATATTAATTGAACTATATACTTATTTCATGACATATTAACTGAAAACACTTACCACATCACAAGAAAAGATCAAATAAAATTCTCACTTAAAATTTCGAAAAACTTAGCGTTGCGTCTTTGCACGTTCCGATATTGTACACAACCGTCAATAATAGCACATACTCAAAAAAAAGTCTTTCGGTCGACAAACAATTATTTCGTCTTCAAGTTTTAATTTTATAAGGAAAAGATATGCCTTACGATGAATAAAAGATTATTCGAAAGTACTTGCATTTAAAAAAAAAAAAAAAAACTGGAAACAACAGACAACAGTTTTATAGATGAGGATCACGTCACTCTATGGATTAACAGTATTTTAATGCATACATTATACACTACTAGCGATGGATGTCGCCAATAATACCATTAATATTACTGATTGATTCTATGTATGATTATTTCTTTGTATACACACACACACACACACACACACACACACACACACACACACACATATATATATATATATATATATATATATGTATACATTTTAAGTAAAACAGTATTGATAATAATATTTTTGAAATGATCGCGACTTGTTTCGGGTACTTACTTGGGAGAAGGGCCAATTGAAACAACTAACTCAGACATGAGAAAATGGAATTTTTCTCTATAAAGTGAGAAGAGATAAATTTTGCTATTCATATTGGTGTGGAAGTGTAGCTGAAAAGACGGACACACACAGCAGATAATAAATTTCTTTTCATGGCGTGAGACGGAATAAATTTGATAGCATAGTCAACTCGAAATTCCATCAGGATTCATTATTGGCAGCCACAATTCTAAGAACATAAGGCGTACAGATGACGCAGCATTGATAAAAGACACTGCTAAATGTCCTACAGAAGGAAGTGAAGGAAATCGAGTAGAAATGATTAATATCAATTGCAAGAAGACTGAATGAATGGTTGTCAGTAAAAGAGACAGCTCCACATATACATTACAGATTGGAGATGTCAAAATCTAGAAGGCGCGACGGTTTAGATATCTGGGAAGCGTATTAACAGAGGACGGAAAATGCAACAAAGAAATCCAAAAGCACACGGGTATAGCGAAAGACGTCTTACAAAAGCTAAGCAAAGAAACAGGAAAATATCGTTAGAAACAAAGAAGAGTACTGAACTGTTATGAAGTATCAATCCTCCTCTATGGCAGTGAATGCTGGACAGTCTCCTCATAGAAGAACAGATTTAATCCAACGGATATGTGGTTCTATAGAAGGATCCTTAGAATACCATGGACCGGATAACGACGAAGTTCTATAGACAATGGCATCAAGAAGGATACTTATGCTTAACATCAGGAATAGACAGTTTTGGTTTCTGGGGGACATCATGAAGAAGGAGGGCTTGAAAGAAATTTGATATTTACAGGACAGGTTAAAGGTAAGAGAAACAGAGAAAAACAAAGCATAACCTACCTGGCGAGCTTGAGTAATTGGATGACGGATCGGGTTTGGGGGAAGATGATTAAGAGATACAAGTTATTAAAAGCTACAAAGGACAGGAAATTGTGGAGAGTCATATTGGTCCATATCTTGAAGGGACATGGCAGACGACTTTTTTTGGTCAACTATATAAACGCCAAAAATGCCAAAGACAAAGCAAATTGTCTTGGAGAACCGATCTTTTAAAAAATAATGGCGATACATAGCAACCTCGAACGTCGCACATGTCGAACAAATTGGTTTTGGAACAGAAAATTAGAGATGAAAATGACTCGGTTATCGAACAAAATTTCGGTTCTCGAACAACATTACCGAACCTAGTTAACCCGAATAGAATATTTTCTGAGTCGACCGCCGTGTTGTATACATTTGTGTATTGTGCAGTGCTTTTCATTTCCAATTCTATTGTATGTGACGTTTTTCTATACATTGATTGTTACTGGAAAAATAGTTTCGGTTTACGAACATTTCAGGTTACGAACGACCTTCAGACATGAATGTGGTTGTATTTTTCGACAGAGGTAAAAAGAATTGCCAAACTTACTGCAAAATGTGGGATTGTCCGGCTTTTCAAAGAATTGGTGATTCTTTTTTTTTAAAAAAATATCCGTAAATTTCGCCTTTCTGAAGATGCACTCAATAACCACAGGCAACTGAAATACGTGAGAAATTTTGCCTATCTATCTGCCACTCACTCTCTTCCTCTCTCTCTCTCTCTCTCTCTCTCTCTCTCTCTCTCTCTCTTTCACTTTCACTTTCACATTTCCCATCGCTCTAAATTACCAAACTGATTTCAACTCTGTGAGTCTGTAGAAACATAATTGGTAAACTTTTACCGAGGGAGTCTTTAGACCGCTTCATTAGGAACTCGTTCACAAGATCGCGCCTCACCGGCACCTCTCCCCCAGCATATGTAATGACGCTATTGTGTCCTTAAGAACCCTGTTCTAGACTCTCATATAGATCTCATGCATGACTTCTGTTTGGTTCAGAAATATCGAAATATTAGCTATATTGAACCGTTTACCAGATCAATAATTGAAAATCTCATCAAGTGAATGAATCCAGTCGGTCCTAAAAAAAATGGTAATTGTAATATTATCTTCCTCATAAGGAAGCATACAACATTCATTGACCGAGTGGCGACGGCTAAAATTTATAAAATCTTTTTTCTTGAAATCCAATCGGTCCTAAAAAAAATGGTAATTGTAATATTATCTTCCTCATAAGGAAGCATACAACATTCACTGACCGAGTGGCGACGGCTAAAATTTATAAAATCTTTTTTCTTGAAATCCAATCGGTCCTAAAAAAAATGGTAATTGTAATATTATCTTCCTCATAAGGAAGCATACAATATTCATTGGCCGAGTAGCGACGGCTAAAGTTTATAAAATCTTTTTTCTTGAAATAATTTTTTCGGAAAATAAGTTCTCGCGTCCTGTAGCTGATATTGCTCTTTGCAGCATTGACGTGGGAATGCATCCTAAACTCTTTGTTCGAAGTACTGTATAACGTCAGTATCTATGTAATTATTCTGGTGCTACTTTTGAAAGTCTTTATGTGATGCTGTTTATGCTATCTGATACGTTCCTTTGTCAATCTGTTTTGTGATGTCAACGAATTCTAGTTGTCGCTTTCGTAATTCTCGTTGTAGTAGAGACTTTGTAATCGCAGTTACAATATAGTAAGGCTGTTGAATAATACTGATGTCAGACGCCTTCGAATAACACTCGCACTAATAGGGTACTTCTTTTTCAAAAATACAAAATTGTGACTCACACTAATAGTACTTGCTCGATAATACTCGCTCGTAAAGTAACCAACGAATAGTAATCCGTATAGTAATCAGTATAGAGAAATAGTATAGAGAATAGCGATCCGTATAGTAATATAGGATAGTGTAGAAATAGTGATCAATTAGACGTAATTTGCATATAAATATAAAATATAAAGAAAAGCCTACAATATTATTGGTCCTGATTTGACATCTCGGCTTCAGTCACTTTCTTCCCGCCTTAAAGTAGCTTCCCTGGGCCTTTTCTATAATTATTTTCACCTAATTGTTCGGATGAACTTTCTTCTATAGTAACTACAATTTATGGAAAATGGCATAATAAGTGACTTATTAATTTTAACACTCCTAAAATAAAACTACTCACTTTTAATCGCCTTAGAGAACCCTTTTTTAGACTTCTATCCTTTTGTGATGTCAACGAACACTCGTTGCCACTCTTGGGATGTCAATGAATACTCGTTGTCACTTTCGTAATGCTCTTTCTAATCGCAGATACAACTATAGTAACTGTTGTGGACGCTGGCGACGCCATTTTTTTTAAGTCCCCGTGAAATGCGAAATCCTCGTCGCCAAGTTGTTGTGGTCGACGTGACACTCGAATTTCTGTCGCCAAGTTATTGTGTTGGCGAGCGAAAAACATTTTTTTCTTACGTACGTGTTCGTACTCTTCGTCGTCAAGTTGTTGACGAGAGAGAATTTTTTTTTCCGTGTGGGTCCGAATTCTTCGTCGCCAAGTTGTGGATTCCGTGAATGAAATCCTGCATAACTAAATAAACAACGCCAGTAATTGAGATAGAAAAATAAATGTATTAAACGTAAGAATACAGACTTGAAGTGAAGATTAGTATTGCAGGAATGCGGGTTAGTAGAAAGTATATGTACAAGTCTCTGTAAGTAAAGCCGTAATCATCTCCCTCTCTGGACTCTTGTATAACTCTCTGAGAACACCTTGTGTCTGTCTCCGTATCTCTCAACCTGTCTAAAAGTATCTCAACGTATCTCCACGTATCTTAACGTATCTCACAGCAGGTATTCTCTCTGTCAGTATAAGTATACTTTGGACGGGTCTATCTTATGTAAAAAGGGGAGAGCCCCACAACAGTAACGCCGTTGAACAATGCTGGTGTCAGACGCCTTCGAATATCACTCGCACTAATAGTACTTGCTCGATAATACACGCTCGAACAATAACCACGGTATAGGGATCTGAATAGAGAAATAATATAGTGAATAGAGTAAAGAATAGCGGTCCGTATAGTAATAGAGGATAGAGTAGAAATGGTGATCCATATAGTAATAGAGGATAGACTAGAAATGGTGATCAGTATAGTAATAAACGATAGATTAGAAATGGAGATCAGTTAAACGCCAATCTAATTTCCATATATACGTTTCCTCTATGGTCACGTGGTCTACTTAATTCAATAATAGGATCGCATGTGTTTGCTCTCTGGCGATCTGTGTTCAAACTCAATTGTCGGCAGCGGCACTTTATTCCTATATAACAATCTGTAACGCCAGTCCGCAAGGTTCGAAGAAAGTTGCTGGCCGCAATGACTTACATTGTTCACTGAGTAGATGATCCTTTATCAGATCTTGGAGAATGGCGCTGTAGAATTACAAAGAACATTACCAAATACCAGAAACCACATCACTTGAAGACTTCCAAAAACAGCAACAACTAAAATAGATGGCACAGGCAATTCGAAGAGAAAATAATGATATAACCAAGATATTGTCTTTCCACACAACTTCAGACAAAGGTTTAGGAAAGAAACACCCATTCGTAGTAAAAAAAAAAGACGACAAGGGTCGATAACAGTTAGATGACTTAAATTACCAAACCGGCAGAAACGGGTTGCATTATTCGGGCTGGCGTAACCAAAGCGGATGTTGACAGATCAAGCATCCGACAGCCCATTGCAACCAGGTTTTCCAGATCTGGCTTGTCTCAAACTTCTTTGAGCCAGGAGGAAGACGATTGAGGCCCTTCTCACGCAGTTGTCAAACCAAAATCAAATTCACATGAATGACCTCGTTAAACTCTCTCTGACTTCGCTTTCTACGACTCTTCAGCAAGTCCCGTGTTCGTACCGGGGGTGATGGTTAACTGAAGACTCTTAGTCCGTACTCACAGGTTGCTGGCGGAGTCGTGATGAACATATCCCTAGTCATGTGTTTACAATGCGGCAGCTGATCCCTTGACTGGGTTGGCCTATTCAGGTTGTTTTCGTATTGTCAAAATGGCCAACATTCAAGTAATTTCGGACTGAGTTGTTTCTTTAATCTACGGATATATGGTATACACAGTTCGCTTTCCATGTCTAGATATATGACGTCTAGTTCTTACTTTAATACTTCTCAGTTATTGCTCGCCTCGTTTCCAGAGTCCAAGTATATACTGCATGGACCAGGTATTCAACGTTTCTAGATCATTTAACATTAATTTGGGGATCCCTCAGGAATCTATGCTTGGACCTACGTTCTTTATCTTCATCAACCACCTTCCCGATGCTATCAGTTTCCAACAAAGTATCTCTGCTGATGCCACAACTATTACTCTCGTCTTGGTAAGCAGGCCCGACAGCACAAAGAATAAACTGGCGGCTGTTCCTGAAAATGATCTCCAGTCAACGGTTAATTGGGGCAAAGAATGGCTTGTAAACATTAACGCCTCCAAAACTAAAAACTTTTTTCATTTAATCATCTAAGGGAACCTTTTTTGCTTTCCATCAGCTGCTGCTAACCTCCAGGAGAGCAACACTTTGCACCTTCTTAGGTTCACGTTTTCCACTGACACGGGGTGGAGGAATTGCATTTACTCCCTTGCTAGATCTGCAGCTAGGATAATTGGTTCACTGTGTCGTGGCAGATATTTTTTCTCTTCAGAATCCATTTTTGCACATTTATGATCCTACCATTCGTCAGTGCATTGAACACTGCTGCCATATATGGATCAAAGTGTAGTACGCTGCCTTTGTGAGCTTCCGGGTCGGCGTCTATCGAACTCTCTGCATTAGCAGAGAGGAACCCGGACGAAGCTTTGCCGAAGGGCAAGGTTTCGTTCGGGGAGCTAGACAGGGCCTGAATCCGTCAAGGCGGGTTCAAAAAGGCTATATTTTTGGCCGAGCCTACGTGCTCGGGGATACCCACATTAAACCGGCCTTGTGCAACATTCTATCCTCGTGGGTGGATCGATAAATACTATCTATTTTGAGATTCTTGACAAAATTCAAAGAAAGGTCCGTAATTTAATCGACCCTGATCAGACATTTCGACTTCAGTCACTTTCTCACCGACATTACGTGGCTTCTCTCTATCTCTTCTACAAATATTTTCATAGCAATTTTTTTGACGTGTTTTCCTTCTTTGTGCCTCGGCTGCATGAATTTACGCATTCTACTAGATTGACAATTAGGTCTCACCGATTTACTGTTGAACTAGCTAGATGCAACCTTAAGTTCTATTCTAATATTTTCTTTTCTTGGACTTCTCTGCTGTGGAACTCTCTTCCGGTTTATTGCTTCTTCTGCGACCTAAAATTTTCAAAGATGTAAATACAACGCCAATCGCCATTTTCTGTCTTCTTGAAACTAACATTTTAATTGTCCTTTCCCCTCTCTAAATTCTTCTCATTCCTTTCCGCTTCTAGTAACCCCTTGCGCCTTAGTGACATTATCGCCTTGCTCGGAGTGAAATGCTTAAAAAACGTAATCGGGCAATATTTTTAGATGTGTCAGGGTATCACGACATTTGGAATTTCGAAACGATCTGAGATCTAACAGCTTGCCCTTCCATTGTTCCTACTTGCGTGCACTTGTAAACATCTCCGCACACAGCTTATACGTCATCCCACAAGACCCACTGTCCATTTACGTCACGTGTTGGATTCATGAACATTCAGAGATATAGACAAGTTTCATTAGCACTTTGACTGTTATGTAATGTAACCAGTTAGTCTTTTATGCGTTATGTCTCTTCAATACATAAACGATCATAGCCCTCCATAACTTCCTATCTTTTTTTGTTGTAAATATTCTCCTGGTAATTGTTCAGATGAGATTTCCTTATTGGCTCCCGAATTTCAGCGCAGTCCTAGATGGGAAACTGGATCTCATAATTTCGTGATTGAAAATGCTAGACATAACCGTAAGTTCTATGTCAATATTTTCTTCCTTCGCACTTCTTACCTGTGGAAAACTCTTCCGGCTTCTAGCTTTCCGATTAGCTTCTGCTTCTCTGAATCCTGTTCTTTCACTGCTCTCTCTTTTATTAACGTTTTCACAGTTTTACACTCAATAACCTTATGAGTTTTACACTCAGTAACCCTATGCGTCTTACACACTCAGTAAACCTATGAGTCTTTCACACTCAGCAACCCTATGCGTCTTTCACACTCAGTAACCCTATGAGTCTTTCACACTTAGTAACCCTATGCGTCTTACACATTCAGTTACCCTATGAGTCTTATACACTCAGTAACCCTATGAGTCTTTCAAACTCAGCAACCCTATGCGTCTTACACATTCAGCAACCCTATGCGTCTTTCACACTCAGTAACCCTATGAGCCTTACACACTCAATTACCTATGAGTTTTTCACACTCAATAACCCTATGAGTCTTTCACACTCAGTAACCTTATGAGTCTAGCACACTCAGTAACCCTATGAGTCTTTCACTCTCACTAATCCTTGATTGGCATAAAAGGATTAAAATGTAAGCTTTTCCCTTGTTCAGCCATCCATTCACTCAAACATGTTAGATAAGTTACAATCTGTTTCACTGTTCTTCTTTTACCTACAAGATATACTGCGAGTATTAGATACTTCCGGTTGCTTTTTCCCCTTATTATGAGTCCCAGAAATTTCAGCTGAGTGATATTACCATATTCCTTGTAGATTTAGTATTTCTTAAAACTCGTTTTCATCTTCAGCATTGGTCGTTAGAACAACATCACTGTCGCTTCAAATCTCTTCTTTCATCTGTGCGAAGATTGTTTAATATTCAGCGCCAAATAGAAGATTAAATATTACATTACAGTTGGGCACTTTTTGGGTTCAAACTAAATGTTCCCATCTCGTAATATTTTGCGTTATTCTGTTATATTTAAATTCATTCTCAACGTTCGAGAATACTACAAATAATTTGGCTCAAACGATGGGATGAAAATTAGTCGCAAGACAAAATCTGACCAAAAATGGTTTATAATTATCGTAAATTTTTCTAGCATTTTTGCATCTTGTTTTTATCGAAAAAACCAAGATCGGCAATTTTTGAACGTCAGTATGCAGCGTGTACGCATGTTATTCAGTCAGTCTGTCATACAAGGGAGATTTCTTACCGAATGAATCCTGAGGACTAAAGAAGCCCAAGTTTGACCATGTAGTGTTTTAATAATTATTCAAAGTTCATTTCGGAACAAAAAGTAAAAGTAATATGATCCGATCTTTCGACTTTACTAAATCATCACCAGAAACAAATTTGTGAGTTTAATAAAAATTTAGGAACGGAGTGCATATAATTACACAGAATATATATATATATATATATATATATATATATATAGAGAGAGAGAGAGAGAGAGAGAGATATATATATATATATATATATATATATACATAGAGAGAGAGAGAATATATATATATATATATATACATATATATATATATATATATATATATATATATATATATATATATATATATATATATATATATATATATATATATCGTGGCTGTCCTTTCGCTTTCGAGCGTGACCACCTCCTTTATTTCATGTCCTACCCCCCCCCTCCCCTCAAATTCTATGTGGACTGATTGCAGAGCAAGCTCAATTCACTATAAATAAACTCACGCACAGGTACCTCCTTGACCCTTTTTCGTGTTTTTCCGGGGTTTTTTGGGATGCTTTCTTACGAGGCATAACTTAACCTAACCTATGTCCCAAGTCCACTGGCGATATATATATATATATATATATATATATATATATATATATATATATATATATATATAACATTTTTATATATAATTTTTATTATATATATCTTCATATATATCTCCCTTTTCGGCCCGCTTTTAGTTTCGATTTAACACTTCATTCTTAATATTACCCCTATTTAATGTCATAAAGTCAGTATCCGAGATAATTGTATAAAACCTTTTGCCTTTAAGACTTATACCTATTAACCACCCTTTGCCACCGACTCTGGTATTTCGAAATTGATAAATTGTGTATCAGGGAAATTCTGCTGTGAAAGGTAAATTTTCGATTTCTAATTCCGACACGAACACAGTCTATACACCGGGGTTGAATAAGATTGACGTAATAGTCGCTGGTTGAAATAGATCCATAGCCCACCCACAACCCGATATGAGGTTATTTGGGATTTTGTTGTGTAATTTAATGCTCTGTTATAATAAATACATTGAGCTCTTTTTGTTGATCAGTTTTAATATTTGATATTACTAGGATTCACTTGCATTATATACCAATGGATTTATGACCTCTACTATATATATATATATATATATATATATATATATATATATATATATATATATATATATGAATATATATATATATAAAATATATATATGAATATATATATATATATATATATATATATATATAAATATGAAAATATGAAAAATATATATATATATGAATATATATATATATATGAAAATTTCTCGGACATTCAGGCCGGCAAGTGTTATGAATACTGTTTATTGTAAACAGAGCATTTACTTAAATATTTGTATCTATAAAAAAGAATGTATAAACATAAAAATGTCTTAAAATAATTGTCGGACTTTGTCCATTTCATAATGTGTGACTTCATTTCTTTACATTTGAATATGCTTTGAGCAGATATGAATATACGTGAGAGATTCATGGAAGATTGTAGTTTAAAAGCAGTAAAATCGACCTTACTAATCGAACGATCCTCCGTGGCTCAATCGGTTAAAGCATGTCAGGCTATATGACTTTTCCATACAGGATACAGGTTCGATTCCTGTCGGAGGACGGATATTTTCTATGAAAATTTCTGGGACATTCAGGCCGGTAAATGTTATGAATACTTTTTATTGTAAATAGAGCATTTACTTATTTGTATCTATAAAAATGTATTTATTTATATATATAATAAAAATAGGTGGTCGCATGCAACGACTATTTTTAAAGGTTGTGTGCTCAGTATTATCTAAAATTAAAATGTTACTTTCATGGAATGCAGTAGTAAAATTTGAAAGCAAATCTAAATTTGTGTTCAGATATGAAGGCTTCTTTTCACCAAAAATTGTAACTTCCTTAAACAAACACAGAACATATATATATATAACATAAAATCTTGGATAAAAATTAAAAAGAAAACAAGGACATCTTTGTAATTATGCATAACTGCGGACTAGTGCGCGATATCCCAATCATAAACCATTCCTGCAATTGTTTTACAGCAAACTCCATACAGAAGTTACAAAACACTTCTTGTCTACGACTTGTAACAGCAAAGTCTCATAAGAGTTGCTAATATACTTTTCCCTTTTATCCACTCTTTCGCTCCATTGAGTTTAAGTTATCCGCGGTTTACCCAAGAAACAAACATATCCTAAATTTCACATTATAATGGTGTTAGAAAGCACTGGAGTTGTGATATGGTCAGTTGGAATATACTAAAGACAAATCGTAAAATTCTTCCTTTAAATTAAAAGACGAAAATCCTCTGCTTAATAAGAAAATAAAAGAAAAATCATTTATTGAGGTTTGCTAGATCTACGATAAAATATATTCTGTCACATAACATTTATTACAATCACCAAAAAGACCTCTTCCTCTTTCCCATCAGTATGGCTGATGCTAATCTCCATGAGTATTTTTTTTTAAAATCTTCTCGACCTTACATTCTCGGTTGACATGAAGCAGAAACATTATATTGAACCAACAGCATGGCCCGGCGTTGCCCGTGCTTGATTCAAAAATTGTACGACTCATACAGCAATCGCTATCACTTGACTTATTTTTGCCCTTCCTTGCCTTTAAAGGAGTTCCCTTTGCCGTGGTGATGTTGCTACATGCCTTACTTCTTGCCTATCTCACACTGCGAATTTTTTCTAAGCTCTATACTAAACATTAAATCTTTTACGAAAAAAGAACTAAACAAAATAAACACAAAACGATCAGCTTTAAAAAAAGACTCGTAACTGGAAAAACCGAATGGAAAAAGAATGTTAACAACAAATACTTTTTTCACACCCAAACACGTTCTGCGGAATCAGAATCAACGTTGGGTTTAAGCAAGCGAATGAGCCAATTGGAGTAAAGTGCCATGCAGATTTAAATTTTTCCCACTTGTGACGAATGCAGCTATCGATTTTTTTTGCATGCTAGCATGCTAGTTAACATTCGTCTCAGTCAGCTGTTGGCTCTCACGCTGGCCAATAGAATCGTTCTATCTGTTTGTGGCAGCTAGCTATAGGCTCTCACTCTGGCCAGTAGAAAATGGCCGCAAACTACATGAAAACTGCCGTAGAAGCGTGAGAAAATCGATTACTTCCACTATCGATGGGAGTTGGGAAATGCATAGTCGGTCTTGGCCTTCCCGCTAACTTGGAGGATATGCATGTAAATTTTGGTGCAAATCCGTCAAAAATTGCGGTCGTTACACACACACACACACACACACACACACACACACACACACACACAGACACATCCTGCCTTTTATAGATAGAGATCCATTGCCATGTCTGCTGCTAAGAAAGTTCGTTCACTATGTCGTGTTGGACAATTTTTCACTCCTGAATCTTTCTTGCATATCTATAAGTCTACCATTCGTCCATGCTTTGAATATTGTTGGTAAATTTGGCCCGGTTACCTCTACGGAAATTTAGAGATTCTTGATAAAATCCAAAGCAGAATCAGCAATATTACTGGTTTTGACCTAGCGTCTTGGCTTCAATCACATTCACACTGCCGTAAAGATGCCTCTCTGTGCCTTTTCTACTTTAATTGCCACTGTTTGGATAAGCTCTTCGTCAGGGTACGTAGACTTTTTGAATTTAAGCACAGTACTAGACAGGCGATGTTGTCTCGCCAATTTACAGTACCTTTTCTATAAATACTTTTGTAG
Source organism: Acanthosepion pharaonis (assembly GCA_903632075.3). Lineage (NCBI taxonomy): Eukaryota > Metazoa > Mollusca > Cephalopoda > Sepiida > Sepiidae > Acanthosepion > Acanthosepion pharaonis. The sequence continues at coordinate 1,470,987 of CAHIKZ030004282.1, forward strand.
TAACTGATCGCATGAACCCTTCTCTATGGTACCTAGACTTTACGGACAAGGGCAGTATTAGATAGGCAACAAGTTCTCATCAATTCACAGTTGGATTAGCGAGATATAACAGTCAGTTCTATGTTAACAGATTTTTTCTCGCAATTCTCCCCTGTGGAACTATTTCCCTGCTCCATGTTTTCCAAATTTGATCTTCAAAAATTCAAAAGCAATGTCAATCGTTACATAATGTCTTCTATTCTTCTCGTCCCTTAATAATGTCTCACTTTTTTTTTCTTATTCTTTCTCACTCAGTAAACCCTTGTATCCTAGTGGCTTTACTGCCTTGCATGGGGTGAAATGATTAATATGCACACTTACACACATCATATTCACTCACTCCCTAATGAGCCAAATGATAACACACACCCACAGCAATATTCACGCTTACACATACCATACTTACTCACTACCTAAGAACCAAATAACACACACACACACACTTAACAGAGACACATCCCCTCTCCAGGAACCAATAAAACTGTCAAACTGACCACGGGAATTCAGAGCAGCATAGATCCATCCAGCTCTTATCTCAAATAACAACTTAAAAGAGACTGTTTGACCAACACAAGGAATGTTAAAAGATTCATGTTAAAAAGATAAAAAAAATAAGAAAAAAACAAAAAAAACAAATGAAAACTACAGACAAAAGTTCATTTTCTCCATCAAGACATTCATTTCTGTAGTTCACTTCCACCAGCAAGCAGAAATATTTCTTCTCCTGATGATGGCCATTTGGGCCGAAACTAGTCGAAGAATCTAAATGAAATAAAAAAAAAAACAAAAACGAAAGAATATTAATCTACAATCCAGTGTGTCTGAAGATTTTAATTTTTTAATATTTTTTATTGTTCAATATATATATATATATATATATATATATATATATATATATATGTGTGTGTGTGTGTGTGTGAAGAGACATTATTTATACTATTTATATTCGGGTTATTGTCTTCATCGTTGTTGTTGCTTTTATAACGTTTCGACCGTTGTGTTCTACAGCCTTCATCTGATGTTTATCGATCCGATTAACCTGTAGGGAATTCCGAACTGAAAATTTTATGGGGGGGGTTTAGACTGTTCATCTGCCCAGGTCTAGCAATATTTCTTCTGGTTCTTATTTTTAGTAGAGCTCACTTATTTCTCCTCCTGTTTCCACTGAGTCTAAGTACACACTCTCCGTCCCAGGGTTTGAACTCACAATTACTATATAACCAAATTCACGGGCCAAAGCTTTAATCCACTAGGCTATTTTACCGTAGTGCTCCGTAGTTCAGAATTTTCTGAAGGTTACCCAGTTTGATATACAAGGTCTTAACATTTTGACAACTACAAAAAAGATGAAGATAATCGTCCCAATTGGTGATAATCTCTTATTTAGGCTAACTTAGAAAATAAGATTTATCATCACAATTTACATTATTCGGACGATTGTCCTCTTCTTTGTTGCCATATTTATTTCGGCCGTTATACGCTCCGGCCTTCTTCAGGTGGTTGGAATGTTGAACTGAAGCCTTTATTTCGTTCGTTGGGGTAGACAGTTCTAGTTCCACGTGCCACACTTTCGCTGTTAAAACGGTTAAATGTAACCATCTCTTCATCGCAAACAGCTTCTTCCCCAGCGCTTCCCGTCTGTAGAACTCCCTTCCCCTTACTCGCTTCCCGGATGATTATAATCTTCAAATACTCAAGTGTAATGTCAATCGACATCTGACACCCTGTGCTTGTTCTCCGTCCTTCTCTGTATCTTTACCTCAAACACGTTTCTTTACTGTTGTTCTTAATCCTCTGTAACCCCTTGCGTGCTAGTGGCATTCCCGCCTTACTTGGGGTGATTTGCTTTTTTTTAAAAAAAAAAGAAAGAAAAAAAGATTGTAAAATAACGAGAGACCGCGAACAATCCAATCACTCTATCACGGAGTGGGGGTGATTCTCTCATTGCTCTATCGGTACTACCATATAAAGTGCTTGGACGAACTACATTCCTTGATTCCACCAGGTCTAGTCTACTCGGCTAGGACACGTCATGCCACTTCTATTGATGAGAAGTAAGTTCCACTCGAACAGCTTCTTCCCGCCAACCACTGCTCTGTGGAACCGACTCCCAAGAGGGTGCTTCCCAGATCGCTACAATCTTAACCTGTTTATGTCTAGGATTAACCGTTATCTTCCCTTCCTATCCAGATAAACTGCCTCCTAACGTAAGCCTCTACCTCGAGTGCCACCGGGCATCGTACAGGATTAAACACTGTAAAAACAAAATAAAATAAAGAGACTGCGAAACCTCTGCTGCCTGTAAAACTACTGGGTGGTCAACATGAGGCGAGGAGGAGAAGGGGGTCTGCAAATATGAACCAAGGAAACAGACCGATCCCATCTCCATCCTGACCCATTTCGTCAGCGGGAAGTCTACACTATTAACAAAACAAACCGTGAGATATAAGCCAGTCTTTTGTTTTGCATTTATTTTGTTTCCTTCATGTATTTGGTTTCCGGTCGGAGCAAATTCTGACATTAACCTGATTGGGATGTAATTAGCATAACATTTTTCCCCCTTAAATTCGGCCGCGCGCATTAGCACAAGGAGCAATGTCCGGCTGCGTTTCAACAGATTCTTATCATCGCCACTCATCTATTTTCTGTCGTGTATGTTACAAATCAATGCATATATTATAAGGAAATGAATGAAAAAGTCCTTTGGGGCTGAACATGTTAAATAAGTGCACCATTTCTGACAGACCTCATACAGATAGATAGACACATAGGTAGATAGATATGAACAGTTTGAGATAGATAGATAGATAGATAGATAGATAGATAGATAGATAGATAGATAGATAGATAGATATGAACAGGCTGAGATAGACAGATAGATAGATAGATAGATAGATAGATAGATAGATAGATAGATATGAACAGGCTGAGATAGATAGATAGATAGATAGATAGATAGATAGATAGATAGATAGATAGATAGATAACAGTATACCGCATTTAGATAGATAGATAGATATGAACAGGCTGAAGTAGATAGATAGATAGATAGATAGATAGATAGATAGATAGATAGATAGATAACAGTATACCGCATTTAGATAGATAGATAGATAGATAGATAGATAGATAGATAGATAGATAGATAGATAGATAGATAGATTAACAGGCTGGAGTAGATAGATAGATACATAGATATGAACAGGCTGAGATAGATAGATAGATAGATAGATAGATAGATAGATAGATAGATGAATAGATATGAACAGGCTGAAGTAGATAGATAGATAGATAGATAGATAGATAGATAGATAGATAGATAGATAGATATGAACAGGCTGAGATAGATAGATAACAGTATACCACATTTAGATAGATAGATAGATAGATAGATAGATAGATAGATAGATAGATAGATAACAGTATACCGCATTTAGATAGATAGATAGATAGATAGATAGATAGATAGATAGATAGATTAACAGGCTGAAGTAGATAGATAGATACATAGATATGAACAGGCTGAGATAGATAGATAGATAGATAGATAGATAGATAGATAGATAGATAGATAGATAGATAGATAGATATGAACAGGCTGAGATAGATAGATAGATATCAGTATACCTCATTTTGTTTACTACGTTTATGTAAATTCATAGCATCATTATCCAGTATACTTGGTTATTATGTCAGCTTATGGCACTTATAAGCCGACTGGTTTATTACATCATAAAAGAGTGAGTCTAATTTGAATTCGATTTTATTACGTGAAGAAATGTTCAGTATCTTCAAACTGTCAGGACCGCCGACCAGAAAATTGGCGCTGCCCGAATTTGACAAATAGACTGTCTAAAAATTTAAGTTTTTAAAAATATGCAGGATGTGGAAGAGGGTAGTTTCTTTTATTTTATTTGGTTTGCAGTAAATTCATTTTTCAACTTCCATGCACAACCCCCAGCCCTCAAAAAGGGCTCATTCAAACGATGCAGTTCCTGAATGTAGTAAAAATAATTTCTCTAGATTCCAGCAATTGGGAAAAGAATTTACACAGAATTTCAACAAACATGCATCAGGGAAATATTTAAATAAATAAATTCTAATTATTTCATTTTTTTCTTTCTCGCGAATTGCGATCGTCTTATCTTGTCTTATTTCTCTGCCGAGTAAAAATCCACCACGCCAGAGTAAAAAGGTTTTAATGAGTGACAGAAATTGATTTCTCTAAGTTCAAGGGAAATTCACTTTCTTGTAAATGACATATTCCATTTATTATTTACTAGTTTTAGATTTGTGCTGGCATAAGTCGACACTTATATCCGGTCGCTGAGTGAGTCTCGAACTCTCTATAATAATTAAAGCTAAATAAACGAACTCGTCGATACAAAAAAAAAAGATCAACCACAAAAAATTACTACAGCTGACGGATTGCATAAACAAAACAAAAACTGAGAAAAATCTTAAAGATTTTCTTGATATTGATATTGAGTCAACTTATATATATATATATAATATATATATATATATATATATATATATATATATATATATATATGAAGAAAGATATATACGAAAAAAACAAGCAAAATCCTTATATGCAATTATATTTGTTTTAATGTTAATATAATGTCAACGTCGGACGTTTCGGTCTAATAAACCATCTTCAGGACATATTCATAAAATATAATTAACATTATCAATTCAACATGACAATATGTCCTGAAGATGGTTTATTAGACCGAAACGTCCGACGTTTACATATTAATATTAAAACAACATAATTGCATATAAGGATTTGTTTGTTTTTTTACGTATATATTTTTCTTCATCTATATCCATATATTTGCTTATATATATATATATATATATATATATATATATATATATATATATATATATATATATATATATGTGTGTGTGTGTGTGTGTGTGTGTGTGTGTGTGTGTAGTTATTTATTAATTAGGCAGATTGAAAATTACTTAGTCCTTCTTTATCTGGTGGGGATAAGTTTCCTTATCTCAAAACTTAAACGACGGGCAATAGCGAAACCGAGATCCTTAAACAACAAAAACGACAACAATAAAAAAGACAACAACAGCAGCAACAACAACAACAATAATAATAATAATAATAATAATAATAATAATAATAATAATAAACGGTGCCTCCTTATTGATATGGCAGTCCCTGCCGATTGCAATGTATCTTTGAAGATATTCAAAAAGTTGTCAAAGTACAAGGACCTTGAAATAGAAATCGCGAAAATGTGGCATATGGGAACATCAACAATCCCTGTTGTAGTTGGAGCCCTAGGACTGGTTGGAAAAGATTCCAGTAGACTAATTGAAGGGATTCCTGGAAACCCATGCCTCAAGGAGATACAGAAAATTGTTCTGACAAGTACAGCCCACACCTTACGAAGGGCTTTATCTATGTAATCTTTTTCTTTTTTTTTTTTTTTCTTTGTCAGTGGAAAGTGTCATGACGCCATTTCTAACCTTAGGTCCCCGGGCGGGACCCGGAAAGAAATGTGTAAACGCTAGAAATCAAAGAAAATAAAAATAATAATAATAATAATGAGAAGAAGAAGAAGAAGAAGAAGAAGAAGAAGAAGAAGAAGAAGAAGAAGAAGAAGAAGAAATTCTTATGAACACGGCCCACACCAAGTTACGGAGATAGGACCTGTAACAATTTTATGGGGCTTCACCATACACACAGGCCAATCATAGCTAATCGCCCAGACATCGGAATTGGAGACTGCGAAGACAAAAAGTGTCTCATTATTGACATGGTAGTCCCTGGAGACTGCAATGTATCGTTAAAGATCTTCAAAAAACTATTAAAATACAAGGACCTTGAAATATATGAAAATATCTTTAAAAAAATTTTGGCGCATGAGGACATTAAAATTTCCAGTTGTAGTTGGAGTCCTCGGGTTGATTGGAAAAGATTTCAATAGACTCATTGAATAAATCCCTGACAGCCCATGCCTTAAAGGAATACAAAAAAAATGTACTCATAAATACAGCACACCCCTTACGAAGGGCTTTGCCGATGTAAAATATGTGTGATTTTTTTTTTTCAAAACCTCTCACTGGAAAATGTCATGATGCTTTTTCTGACCTTAGGTCTCAGGTCGGGGCTCAGAAATAAATGAATATACACTAGAAACCAAAGGAAATGAAAATAACAACAATAATAATAACAAAAACAACAATCTGACGAACCGTACTTATTCTTTTTTCAAAACAAACAGCATTCTTCCGCTGGAACAGAAAGGATGCAGAAGAGGTTCATATGTCTGCAAAGATCAAATATATCCTGATAAATAAAATGATCCTGGAAAATTGCAGGAGACGACGTAAAAATCTTAGCGCAGCGTGGATTGATTATCGTAAAGCCTTTAATAGTGTTCCACATTCTTGCATCCTTAAGACTTTGGAAATATACAAAGTCTCCCTTGTGGTATTAAATTTCCTTAAGTACAGTATGGAAATGTGGAACACCAAACTATACCTTAATCCCACCAGAGGCACTGCCATGTCCAACCGTCTAAATATCCGACGTGGAATCTTTCAAAGAGACTCTCTGCCACCCCTTCTGTTTTGTTTATCCTTAATCCCTCTTATGCATGAACTGAACAACAGCAGCTATGGTTACAAAATGAATAAGAAAATATTCAATCACCTACTCTACATGGATGATCTCAAACTCTTTGCCAAAGACGACAATGAGTTGAAAGGCCTCCTCAATATTGCAAACTACTTCAGTGACGACATAGGTATGGACTTCGGATTAGATAAATGTGCAAAAGTAACATTCAAGAAAGGTAGAATTACAAAAACACCCTTCATAGATTTACATTTTGTCACAAAGATTAGGGAACTGGAACATGATGAAGCCTATAAGTACCTAAGAATTAGCAGAGGAGATGGCATACAACACCCTCAAATGAAGGAGAAGGTAAGAAAGGAGTACTACAGGTGTGTACGCCTGGTACTAAATACCGAGCTAAGCTAAAAAAAAAATAGAATATCAGCCATAAACACCTTGGCTGTCATCATCCCAAAGCTGATGTTGATCGTCTGTATGTGCCCATAGGAAGGAGGCAGAGGATTAGTTCAACTAGAACTGTCCTACAAAACTACAACAATTGGCCTCCAAAGATACTTGGAAACTACAGAAGATTGGATGATGGTATGCGTCAAGGAACATGAAAGTAGTAAGCGTCTTTACTCCGTAATAAAGGAGGCCAACAAATTCAAAATGGAATTTGAAACGAGCGCAGAAATACCAGTAAAGCACAATGCACCGGCGGAAGCTACAAATACTTAATAAAGAAAGCAAAGACAAATGCAACCGACCAGATACAGAAACAATGGCAAGATAAACCGCTTCATGGCCAATACTCGGCCCATACCAAACAAGCTGACGTGGACATAACCCGTACCCTTCAGTGGCTATGTAGTGCAGGGTTGAAAACTGAAGCTGAAGGTTTTATACTTGCTGCACAGGACCAATGCTTGTTAACTAGGAATTATCAAGCACATATTCTAAAATATTGTGTTAGCCCAAAATGCAGATTCTGTGATAAATATCCAGAAACGATTGATCATCTTCTATCAGATTGCACGATATTGGCACCCACTGAGTATAAAACCCGGCATGACAGAGTGGTTCAATATCTGCACTGGAAAATCTGCAACTTCTACGGGAAGGAAACTGAAAGAAAATGGTATGAACACCACCCAGACACAGTGACTACACAATACACAGTGACGGAACAATCAAAGCCAACCGCCCAGACATTGTTATTAAAGACCACAAACAAAAAAAAGTGCCTCCTTATTGATATGGCAGTCTCTGCAGACTGCAATGTATCTTTGAAGATATTCAAAAAGCTGTCAAAATACAAGGACCTTGAAATCGAAATCTCAAAAATGTGGCACATGTGAACATCAACAATCCCTGTTGTAGTTGGAGCCCTAGGATTGGTTGGAAAAGAATCCAGTAGACTAATTGAAGGGATTCCTGGAAGCCCATGCCTCAAAGAAATACAAAAGATTGTTCTCACAAGTACAGCTCACACTTTACGAAGGGCTTTATCTATGTAATTTTTTTTTTTTTTTTTTTGTCAGTGGAGAGTGTTATGATGCTATTTTTAACCTCAGGTCCCTGGGCGGGACCCGGAAAGAAATGTGTAAACGCCAGAAATCAAAGGAAATAATAATAATAATAATAATAACCAAGCGGACTATAACATAGCAACCAAGGAATTTGAAAAAAACTATCGATCTTGGAATCGAAATAGAGAAAAATGTGGAAATGAAAAACAAGAATAGTACCAAACATCGTAGGTTCTCTTGGAAGCATAAAAAAAAAATGGAAGACAAGAAGACATTAAAAAAAGGTCCCTGGAAGTCCCAGCTTACGAAATTGTCTTGATAAGTACACACATACGAAGAAGAACTCTGTCCATGTAACGTTAGAGATGTTATGAGAATTAGAAAAACAAATCATGAAATGTAGTCATAGCAACACACAACTACCTGCCTTAGTTCATCCCGCACACTTGGTAGATAGTGTGACCATAGAAGAAATCGAATAATAATAATAATAATATAATACGAAACTGTATTCAGTGATAAAGAAAGTCAACAAATTCAAAATGGAATATCAAGTGAGTAAAGAAATTTAAGTTAAAACATAATACACGTACAGTAGCCGCAAACAACTTTAAAAAGAAAGCACAATCAAATACAATAGATCTGATACAGAAACGATGGCAAGATAAGCCTCTTCTTGATCAATATTCTGCCAAAGACCAAACAAGCTGATGTAGACAAACCCCGTACCTATCAGTGGATACGTAGTACAGGATTAAAAGCTGAACCCCAAGGCTTTATTCTTACTGCACAGGGCCCATGTTTGCTAACTAGAAATTACCAAGCACACATACTGAATAATTGTATTAGCTCAAAATGCAGATTCTGTGATAGATATCCAGAAACAATTGACTATCTTGTATAAGGTTACGCGGTATTGGCGCCAACTGAACATAAAACCCGGCATGACAGAATAGTATACAACTTTTACGGAAGGGAAAATGCAAGAAATGAACATCACCCAGACCCGGTTACGGAGTTAGGGCTTGTAATAATTTTATAGGACTTTACAATACACACAGACAAAACAAAGCACAGACATCGTGATAAGAGAACCCCACCCACCGCCGCCAAAAAAAAATTCTTAATTACATTCTTGACATGAGAGTCTCTACAGAATGTAATGATTCTTTGAAAATCTTCAAAATAAAACTATCAAAATACAAGGACCTTGAAGTGGAAATTTAAAAAATATGGCACACAGGGACATCAATAATTCTAGTTCTAGTTGGAGCACACAGATTGGGAAAGGTTCCGATAGACACATTGAAGAAATTCCTGGTAGCTCAAGCCTTAAAGCAATACAAGAATCTCTCCTCACAAGTACAGCTCACACATTACGAAGGGCCTTATCTATGTAAAATGTGTTAGGTCTTAGGTTTTATTTTATTTTATTTTTTCTCAAAAAAATGTCCATTGGGTAATATCATGATGACATCCTGACCTTAGTTCACTGATTGGAATCCGGAAAGAAATGTGTATACAACATAAATCAAAGGAAATAAAATAATATTTCGACGCTGTCGTAGGTCAACCGTCGCCGAGATTATGCAGTCAATGTCAACATCACGATCTTCTCAAGGGGAGTTTTTTATGTCCTACACCAGGGCGACATAGGATTTAGAATTGTTCTTCTCTTTGGCTGGTTCCCACCCACGGCTAGAGACCCAAGTCTAGCATGTTATTTAACCCGTATGGGTGGTGAAGAGATGCATTCATACCATTCATATTGCTATTTGTGCGAACGTGTATGCAAAAAACTCGAATATATATATATATAAAAAATAACTAATTCATCGAGTCTAGAATATCCCTCAACGGAATGCACTGGAGGACCGTTTCGTCCTATATTTAAAATTTATCTGCAGTGAGCATCCACTACCTAGAATTGAAACCCGGGCAGTTACGGTACCAGGCTAACGCCATACCAAATGGACTATCGGCCTTCAATACCTGGTTAAGGCAGTGGAGAAACTTGGAGAGGGGAATTAACAGGAGATAACTGATAACTGACATCCATTAGACATGGCAAGTGAAAATATATCAGCCTACCCCAGTGAGCGAAATAAAGTGTTCAGTTCGACATTCCAACCACCTGAAGAAGGCCAGAGCGTACAACGGCCGAAACATTGTAATAAATATGGCGACAAAGATGAGGACAATAGTCCGAATAATATAAATAGTGTACATAATACCTCATCTCAGAAATATAGACAGATACTGAAAGGCCGAAACTTTGTAATAAATATGGCGACAAAGATGAGGACAATAGTCCGAATAATGCAAATAGTGTACATAATAACACATCTCAGAAATAAAGACAGATACTGAAGAAAGAACTAATATCCTAACAGGCTAAATCTTATTTACATTCGGACTAATGTTCTCGTGTTTGTTGTAATTATTAAAATATTTTAGCCTTTTGCTCTCCGGCCTTCCTCAGGTGCCCGCCGGTCCAGGTAAGTTTCAGAGAAGTTGACTCTTTATGTAAATCTACGGGGATAGATAGATCTCCATCCGCTGTATATTTCTTGTTTTTCAATTTTTAGTACGGCTCACTTACTGCACACCCTGTTTCCACTCGGTCTAAGTCTGTACTACCCGACTCAGGAATTGAATCCACAATTATTCTGGCACCAAAGTCCCCAAAAAACGATGTAATCCAGTAGGCTATCGTGTCGTATAGAGTGGGAAAAACTATCTACACCGTCTTAAATATATCTTTTTTATCTACCACGATCACTTCATTATCTATCTATCTATCTATCTATCTATCTATCTATCTATCTATCTATCTATCTATCTATCACAATCTCTTCATTGACTATCTCAGTCTCTTTATATACATTATATTATATATCTACCGATGCCAATCTCATCATGATCTATCTATCTATCTATCTATCTATCTATTTATCTATCTATCTATCTATCTATCTATCTATCTATCTATCACTTCATGATCTATCTATCTATCTATCTCTTCATGATCTATCTATCTATCTATCTATCTATCTATCTATCTATCTATCTATCTCAGTCGCTTTATGTATTTAGCTATTTGCCTCAATATCGTCATTTCTCTCTCTCTCTCTCTCTCTCTATATATATATATATATATATATATATATATATATATATATATATATATATATATAAATATAATCTTCATTGTGAGTCGGACACGCCTCAGTACTGGTCTGGTTTTCAATCCACCCAACAGACGCATTGATTTATCTGTGCCAAGCGGAAATATAAGAGCAGGTAAATGTAATGTTTTAGTATTAATGCCAAACGAATGAAAACAGGTTCGCTCCTCACTATGTGCCTCATACTTTGGATCTTACGTAAATAACCAATGTAGATGATAAATCGTTAGTCGGTTTATTTTTAGCGAAAGAATAACTGAGATGAAAAAAAAAACCTAAGGAGCAAAGATGGCGCCCATACAGAGCTCTTTTTTGAAAAAAAGTATGTTGAAAGACTCTAAATTGACAAGAAAATTCAAAAACACCACAGAAATAATTCTTGTGAATTTCTGGATTTACCGTTATTTACATTCCTACTAATATCCTCATCTTTGTTGCTACTATATCAACGATTCAGCCTTTGTTCCTTCCGGTATTCTTCGAGTGTATTTCGATCTGTGTACCATTCTTTGAATTTCATCTATCTATCTATCTATCTATCTATCTATCTATCTATCTATTTCAATCTTTTCATCATTTAATCTACGGAAATAGACCGTTCTCGTTCCGTAGTCCATGTTTAGGGATATTGTTGCCTTCATCTTCTTTTATGTGGTGCGTCCCTTGAGGGCGTAGGTGATCATGGCCCTCCACTTTCCCCTATCCTCGGTAGCTCTCAATATATTTTGTCCTTTTGCTGCTTCTCCCAGATTCTGTTCTGCCATCCACTTGCTTACACCTGCTAGGTACGCTACGCGTTGCTTTCTCTTGTCTTCTTTTCCCTCTAACCTCCTTGTGACTATCAGATTCTCCAAACCCTCCTTTCTCATTACGTGTCCTAGAAATTTCAGCTGCCTTTTCCTGATGTTAACTATAAGCTTCCTCCTTGTTTGCATCCTCTCAAAAAACCCCATAGTTGTTCACAAGTTCCGTTCATGGTATACTTAGCATCCTTCCGTAGAACCATACCTCCTTTGCCTCGAGTCTCTTCTTCATCTTTGAGGAGACCGTCCAACTTTCACTGCCGCAAAGGAGGGCAGATATCATGTAGCAGTTCAGCACTCTTTTCTTTGGTACCAAAGAAATCCTCCTGTACTCGTAATACTAGCATTTGGAATGCGTCATTGGTCATCCCAATACATCTTCGGACCTCAGCGTCACACTCACCGTCCTCTGTCAGGACACTTCCTAGATATTTAAGTTGCTTGATTTTAGAGTCCCCGACCTACCTAGCTTTTGGAATGCATCTTTGGCCATCCCAATACATTTTCGGATCTCAGCTTAGCACTTACAGTCTTCTGTCAGACCATTCCCTGATATTTAAATTTCCGCATCTGCTTGATTTGAGTGTACCCGACCTGCCTAGCATTTGGAATGCATCTTTGGCCATCCCAGTACGTTTTCTGATCTCAGCTTCGCACTTACCGACTTCTGTCAGAACATTTCCTGATATTTAAATTTCCGCATCTGCTTGATTTGAGTGTACCCGACCAGTAAATCGCATTTCGGGCTTATCTTTTTACTGATGATCATGCATTCTGTCTTCTTGTAGTTTATTCTTAGTTCCTTTTTCTCTCTCTGAAAACCATGAGCCGATTGTAGCAGTAAGGAAATCTTATTCGATTATAACCTTCGGTTGTATACGAGCGAGACAAAGGTGAAGCGGAAACGAGACGGGGATGGCAACAGTCTAGCGGGCGCGTCTTCCTTTTAGGTACGGTGAGCGGTATATTGTACCTTGCTGTCCGGTCTCTCTGAGTCTCTGTTTTCGGCTACGCCCCCATATATTGGTGACAAAATGAATTTTGTAAATATTACTAATAATAGTTGAATCAATAAATTTTTTACCCTGTTTACATTGTTTGGAATGTCGTCCTCATCTTTGTTGCCATATTTACGACGTTTCCGCCGTTACAGTCTTCTTCAGGTTATTGGAATTTTCTTAAGAAATAATAGACAAAGTACCTCACTGGAAAATACGAAAACTTAACGAATCAGTGAATATACTAGGCCACAAAAATCTCCTAAACTGGCCAAGCATAGGCATGAATACAGTATAGGAACCAGTAATACAGAGTGCTATAGAAAATCAACAATAACAAACATTGTAATATGAGCTCTGGTAAAAACAAAATTGTTACTGAGACATTAGAATTATAGGTCCCCAAAATTCACGCACTGATGTCCTCAAAGGCACAGGGCCCAGTACATAAAAGCGTTGGTTGAAATAATCCATAGACTCAAAGTGTGGTGAGTTCAATACCTAACTACAGCTGAGGTGAACAGAACCTTGGGGAGTTGAGTTAAACTGATACTATATTATCCGGAAGAGGCATGGTACGTGCTTGAAATAAAGGGTTCGATTCGAAATTCAAATTACCTGAAGAAGGCCGAAGCTTACAATGACCGAAACGTCGTGAATATGGCAAAAAAGATGAAGTGAAAATACCTCATCAAATAAATATAGGTAGACAATTATATTTTACTTAAGCTTTTTTTTTATCTACTGTACATTTATAAATCATTTAAATAACAGTTAAGAGAAGCATGTTCCCCAAATTTCACTGGCGGACACAGCTATTTCCTTATATAGAGATATGCATTGAATGTCACCAATATTAGGCGAAGCAACTCAAAATGAAAATAAAACTGTCACCAATATCTGGAGACACGTCATAAACTGAAATGCCATGTGAACGGCTACTGAAAATCAAAAGATTAAACTTGGTCATTTTTTTTCTTCTTGTTTTTTTTCTTTCATCTTATACAAGACCCAAGAGGCACTCAAGGTAGAGGGTTACTGAAAGTGGTTGTTTGAGTGTTGAGTCTGAAGTTTATGACGATATATGGAAAGATAAAGATTAACTCTAGTTTTGAAGAGGTTGAAATTATAGTGGTTGCGAAAGCATCATCTCGGGTGTCATTTCCACAAAACAGCGATTCATGGGAAGAAGCTGTCCGAGAGAAACTTCTTTCTTACTAATGGAATATAAAGGGAATGGTGACGATTCGATTCGGTGTACGTGGCATGTTGGTTTCTTGTCTGTGAAGGTCTACACTGATGAAACCATCAATAGAGCAGCGGAAGGCTTAAGACGTTTCGTTTGTGGGAAAGAGGTTGTAGGGTGGAAAATAATTCATCACCCACAAAGTTGGCGCAAGTGCTATCAAGGCTAGTCAGACAGGATTGAGAATTCTAGACCAGATATGGTAGCAATATTCAATTTTTGATCTGATCTGCTCACATGTAACGTTTCGTCTGCAGGAATGAATTGTAGGCTGAAAATAATAATGTAAATAATCTATAAATAATGATATATATATATATATATATATATATATATATATATATATATATATATATATATATATAATATTTATAAATATATATATATATATAAATATATATTATAAATTGATTTATTTAAAATATGTTTTTTTTTCGCAACACTTACTGTTCTTTTCTTTTTTATATATATATATATATATATATATATATATATATATTAATACATGTTTCATTAAATAATATATACAAGTTTTGTCTATTTATTTTAAATAAGTTCCTTTTATATTGTCTGATAAGCTTAATAACATTATCATTGAAAGACGAAAGAAATCACCATATTGATACATGTTTAAATCCAATCAATATGGTGATTTCATTTCGTCTTTCAATGATAATTTTATTGCTTATCAGACAATATAAAAGGAACTTATTTAAAATAAATAGACAAAACTTGTCTTTATTATTTAATGAAACAGGCATTAATGAAAAATTGCTGCTTAAATATACAATATATATATATATATATATATATATATATATATTATTATTATTATTATTTATTTAAAAATATCATTCCAAAACGCTACATAAGAAGTCTCATGTTTCAAAACAAGAGCCGAAAACTTCAATATAATTATTTAAATTAAATTGAGTCAAAATAAGCTCTGTTCCATCTTCAAGCGAATTTTTTTTTTTGGAATAACGTATATCTGAAATTTACGTGTTTTAAAAATTGAAATCAAAATTTCCATGGTAACAGCTAGGGCGAATTGTTTAAATTGGGTAGGCGAGTGTTGGGTGTTAATAATATGTATCAGTATAGAGTTACTTTCATAGATTAGAGTTACTTTCATAGATTATATATATATATATATATATACATATATAATAATAATAATAATAATAATAATATAAAATAATTAATCTCTCTTAAAAATTTGTGAAGTATCAGCTCCAAAAACAGACAAAAATCGTACTTTCTTTTGATTGTAACATTCAATGTTTTTTCTCCCTCTACAATTTCTACAGTACTCACTGTTATTTTCGACGGATAGAGTCTGCAAACACAGGCCCACTGACCTCTTCATCAGTCCCATCAATTCATATAGTGTTTATTTCTGGGTTAAAAGTAACTTAATAAGTTCATTCGGTGCTTCTTCATTACCAAGATCGTTATTAGATATTTCAAAAAGACACGTCGGCTATTTGTCTTTATTCAAACCCCGTTTACATGCAACAGACGATTAATTTATTTTGAAAGAAGATAACAATCAACAAAAATAACGATAAAAGTGCGTTATGAAATGAATTCTTTTTTCTTTTCTTTGATGAGACAATATTACTTTCTAGGCGAAAGACCTAGGCGTAGTTCCGGGCAGAAGTGAAGTTATTTAACTGGAGGCTAAAGTTACTTGGAGCCTGCTTGTGATATTTCGAAAAAGAATAAAATAATGTCGAATATTAAATTAATTTTTTATATTATCACAGTAACTATATATATATATATATATATATATATATATATATATATATATATATAAAAGAAATATGTTGTAGTGGTTCCAACGAGAGAAAAGTATGTATATTAAAAAGAAGAGAAGAGAGGTGCTGCAAACCTAGAAAGAAATTCGGATTACCAACACACAAACAGAGAATGTCTCATATCGAGAAAATTTCACATTGAACATGAAGAAAAATTAATTATTTTTAATAATATGTAGAAATCTCCGCTTTTACCTGAAGACGGTCGCGAGACCAGAAACACGTGTCGTAAAATTATGTAAAACAAAGCATAATATTTTTTCTAAATAAATCCACATTACAACCAAAAACGTTTGCGGCACCTCTCTTCTCTTCTTTTTAATATATATATATATATATATATATATATATATATATATATATATATATATATATATATATCAAATATGTAGTGCAGTTTAATTTATATTATAATGAATCATTCATACAAAAAAGTAAATTAGTAAAGTTAATGAGATAAAATGGTGAATTCACTTCGCTAACAAAATTTTAAAGATGCATTAACCCAATAACAACTCGATGAATGTTATGATCCTTGTTTTGTTTTTTTTCTTTACTGTTTGTTTACTCTGGCCTTATATATATATATATATATATATATATATATATATATATATATATATATACTAGCATCATGGCCCGGCGTTGCCCGTGCTTGATTCAAAAATTGTACGACTCATACAGCAACCGCTATCACTTGACTTAAAATATTTTTGCCATTCCTTGCCTTTAAAGGAGTGCCCTTTGCTGTGCTGATGTTGCTACATGCCTTACTTCTTGCCTATCTCACACTGCGAATTTTTTCTAAGCTCTATACTAAACATTAAATCTGTTACGAAAAAAGAACTAAACAAAATGAACACAAAACGATCAGCTTTAAAAAAGGACTCGTAACTGGAAAAACCAAATGAAAAAAGAATGTTAACAACAAATACTTTTTCACATCCAACCCAGTTCTGCGGAATCAGAATCAACGTTGAGTTTAACCAAGCGAATCAGCCAATTGGAGTAAAGTGACGAATGTAGCCATCGATTTTTTTTTGCCTGTTAGCATGCTAGTTAACATTCGTGTCAGTCAGCTGTTGGCTCTCACGCTGGCCAATAGAATCTTCCTGCCTATTCGTGGCAGTCAGCTATAGGCTCTCACTCTGTCCAGTACAAAATGGCCGCAAACTACATGAAAACTGTCGATTATTTCCACTATCGATAAGAATTGGGAAATGCAAAGTCGGTCATGGCCTTCCCGCTAACTTTGAGCATGCGCATGTAAATTTGGTGCCAATCCTTCGAAAATTGCGGCCGTACGTTCATTACACACACACACATACACACACACATCCTGCCATTTTTATATATATATATATATATATATATATATATATATATATATATATAGAGAGAGAGAGAGAGAGAGAGAGAGAGAGAGAGATGTATAGATAGATAGATAGACACACACGCATATATATATATATATATATGTTATGATTATTTTCTATTTAAAAAATTGGTTCCATCGCTACACAGGAATTATATGTTTCAAAACAGAATCTAAAATTTTAAATTTAATTATGAAATTAAATTTAAAATCGATAGCTCCGATCCATTCTCAGGTGATTTTTGGAATATTATGCCCTATTGTTTTTGTATCGGGCGCTGTTTTTAAGAATAAATATAATTACTGAGAACACTGAATTGTAAAGCTGTTCTTTCTTACTATTTTAATATATACATTATACATACATACATATATATATATATATATATATATATATATATATATATATATATATATATATTATAAATTAATTGATTTAAAATATGTTTTTTCCGCTACTCAGTTGTAACCATGTTTCTTTATATATATATATATATATATATATATATATATATATATATTAAGCTTTTTATTTAATTCTTATTGTGCTCGAACACGTCTTTTCTTTTCTGAACAGAATGTAAGTAGAAAAGAACCTTTCAAAATGTTCTGTAATTCCAAGCGCTTTCGCCTATATTTTTAGCCATTATCAAAGATGATTTTCATTTTTACTTTTTAACTGGATGTATGGATTTTGTGGATATATGTAAAGTTCAGTATTTTTATTAGTCGGACATCTTTGTCGCCATATTTGTCACAACGTTTCGGCCGTTGTACGCTCCGGCCTTCTTCAGGTGGTTGGAATTTCGAACTGAACCCTTTATTTCGATCACTGGGGTAGACTCTTCTAGTTCCACGCGCCATATTTGATGGATGTCAGTTATCAGTTATCTCCTGCTAATTTTCCCTCTGAAAGTTCTCCACTGCCTTAACCGAGTATTGAACTCACACTCTTTGGGTCTGTCACTGGATCTAACCAACGCCTTTATCCACTGTGCCATGTGTCCTTGAGGCGTGGATACTTTCCCAGCACAGCACATTGTGGCCGTGTGTTATTGAGTGTTGGCTTATCTTTTTTTTATTATTAAGGCTTAAGGCTTTTTTTTTTTATCGTTAATGCTTCCATTATTTTTAAACTTTTTTACTTGTGGATGAGATTATTATGCTTGTATTTTTTACTAGTATGTTTCGGATGGAGTCTGGTATTTTTGTGTATGTGTTTAAATGAGATCTAACGGAACAATGGTAGGTATGTGTAACGTATATCGTCTGAATAGGTATGTAGTAATGCGACCAATATATTTGGTTTGATTAGGAATGCAGTTCTTTAAGGCGCATTTGTGTTGTTATTTTTAGGATAAGGCTAGATATATTTATTTTTTTTAAATATCTCAGCCATAGCCAGAACTCATTATTATTGGATTCAACCAATGCTTTTATCCACAGTGTCACCTGCCTTCGAGGACATCAGCATTTGAATTTTGCGGACTTATAAATATAACGTCTCAGTACATTTTTTAACAGAACTCATATTATAATTTTGTTGTTATTTTTGCTTTTCTCTAGCAGTCCGTATTACTGGTTCTATATTTTATTCTTCTAAGTTTAGCCGACTTAGGAAATTTTTGTCGCCTAGCATATATGCTGATTCCTTAAGTTTTCATATTTTCCAGTGATGTTCTCTGCTGATCTTCCTTTTTCCCTTCATATGTGGTCGGCTACGCCTGAATTTTCTATTTCCCCTCGTGTTACGGTTTACGGTGTTCTTGCAGTCTCATCTTAAATGGACGGACAGTTTCTCAATTATATTTCTTGCCACAACTGCATGGGATGACGTACACACAGTCCTTAATCATGTTCTTCTCTATAAGGGATCTTACTCGGAAGCTGTGTCTACAAAGGTTACTTTTGAAGGTTGTCCTGATGTTAAATTGACCACAGATCTTTTGTATTTTTCCGATAATCCCTTCACATAGGGTTGGCAGACTGAGACTGTTTTCTGGGTGTTATTATCCTCTTGCACCCTTCTATCCCAGTTTATCGGAGATGTTGTAATGTACCCAGGGTACTTGTTACATTGTAGGGTACTGCTTATACTGAACATTTCTTGCTCACATATCACTGGGACGACACATATGACTTTTGCTCGGTGTTGTAAGCAATAGACGATCCTTTTCTTTACACTGTATAGATGCTAGGAGTTGAATCTGAGATATTCTCCAGTGAATGTTGGTTTGTATATATACGGATGTCTTGAACTGTTGTAGAGTGAACGAAAATTTTTTTTTCCTCCGTATGAGAAACGAATCCCTCGTCGCCAATGTGCTGTAGAGTAGTTTTCACAGTGGAGGCTTGTATTTCACTAAGTCGGTCCTAAATTAGGTTCGACGTACAAGACTTTAGGAACTTGAAATAATAGTTAATGACGCAGCAATCTAGTTGTGGTGGTTGATACTTTAAGGTCCGACATCGACTGACTCACCAACTCACTCTGAGCCCTGGCGACTGCTACTACTACTACTTATTATATGTGGAAGAGTCTATTAATAATAGAATAGGTATGTTCCGGTATAACATGAACCCATTATATGTTCGAGATATCAGTACATACAGGAATGCTAATTTGTTGTTTTCTCTTTCCATTGTGAAATGTGTCAATGATTTTATTGAGATCATAAGGTCCAGTAGTAGCTGAACCTATCCCTGGTGTGGCCAGAGTATGAAGGTGTCATCTACGTATCTCAATCATAGAATTGGCTGTTGTAAGCAACGGACGATCCCATTCTTTACACTGTATAGATGGACACACTTGAATCTGAGGTATTCTCCGGTGAATGTTGCTGAGTATTTTTTAAAATGTTTAATTTTATTTTTTTTAGAAAAATTCAGGATAATTATCAAAGAACAGCTAAAAATCTCGGGATGCTACGCTCGTCAGGATCTGGACAAGTATATAGGAATAATTATTGCCAGAATATGTATTTTATAGGCGTTTATTATATACATTTTCGAATTGGAATTTTTTACATTGAAAACTGCTAATCGACAGACTTTATAACAGTAGCTGAAAAACGTAAATATTCGAATGGGTAATGTTGTACTAGGCCCCAAAACTACTGCACAAGACAACCACACCCTCCACGCTTTCCTTCCAAGCACTGCTGTAAACAACAGGAGCGAGCCTGAACGCTATAACGCAGTGTGTATGGGTGACAGAGATCAAAGTCAATCAAAGTCATTCTACGTAATTTTGGCCCGTTACCATAGCAACTGTTCCGTTACATTTAGATTAGACCACGTTCATACATATCAATATATACGTTTATATATACATATATGTGTGTGTGTATGTGCGTATGTGTGTGTGTAAAAATAAATAAATAATAAGTAAACAGAGCGACTAGTCAAATACGAATATCCATTAAAATAACGTTTGAATGGATACAATTCTGCCTTATAGACACACACACACACACATATATATATACATGAGAGTTTGTAGACGAACCATTCTGTAATCGTGGGGTCCTCTCGTAAGGAATTATATTTAATGTGATACAATTATACCTTATATATATATATATATATATATATATATATATATATATATATATATATATATATATATATATATATATATATATATATATATATATATATATATATATATATATATATATATATTCTATGTTGATTCTAAAATTCTCCATGCCTACGTTTGATTAGGAAACTATGTGCCGAAATGTAAAAAAAAAAAAAAACTAAGAGACGTTCTATGACGCGAGAAATTTCCCTTGGGAGTCTGAAATTAGCTTCTGGTGGTACTCTCTCTGACGTGGGTTCAATTCCTGTCGAAAGATCCTAATTTTTTAATTTTTTTTTATTATGAATTCTCTAATTGCTAGGTGAAAACAAAAACAGTCTGTTTAAGAAATAAACGGAGCCCCTACTCAAATACGAGTATCCGCTAAAACTAATGTTTAACGTTATATATATATATATATTATTCAAATTTTGATTTTTTAAACAACATCTAAAATATTATTACAGTTAGATTTACGTTAGGAATATTCGTTTCATATCACGTGACGTCCGCATCTCGCGACGGACGCTACTTGTAAACAAACAGTTATTTCTGAAGAAAGATTGAGGCCAATCTGAAATATCAAATATATATACAAATAAATAAATACTTTCATAAAATTTTAAGAAAGTATACGTGACTTTTCAATATGCTATATATATATATATATATATATATATATATATATATATATATATATATATATATATATATATATATATATATATATGCGTGTGCGTGCAAGTTACAAATATACATTCAATGCATACATAAAAAAGACATATATGATACACATCTACAATATATACAATATATCTTCATAAAACGGGGAGCCTTAACTCAGGGTGGTTCCTTGAGGATCAGATAAATATTAATATTTCTATTCGCCTTACAACCCTTGTCCGAATCAATGGTTTCCCATTAAAAGAAAGAAACGAAAATGCAACCAGTCACTAGTTACAGTGCCGACTGCCAAGCGTCTCTTGACTTTCTGTTTGGTTCATGTTTAACATTTAAAATTACAAGGTTTTACAATGGTATAGATTTTTGATTGAAATCCTGTAGTTTGATTAATTAACGTTAAACTCAAATTATGTGTGTGTTTGAATGATGCTTACGATTTTAACTAAGTTGAGATTTGTAGAATTTGTGATTAAAGTTTTAAAAAAGGGGAATGTAGTAGAAACTTTTCTCTCTGAAAATTAAATATATCTATTACAGTATCTTCGTATGTATATATATATATATATATATATATATATATATGTGTATGCATCTATATCATTTTTTCGCATTAGTCTATCTATGTATTATAGTCTCTTCGTATCTATTTATCTATCTATCCAGTTATTACAGTATCTATCTATCTATCTATCTATCTATCTATCTATCTATCTATCTATCTATCTATTACAGTATCTTCGTATCTACATATCTATATATCTATATCATTTTTTCACATCAGTCTTCGTATCTATTTATCTATCCATTTATAACACTATCTATCTATCTATCTATCTATCTATCTATCTATCTATCTATCTATCTATCTGTATGTCTGCTTTTGTATCTATCTATTACAGTATCTTCGTATCGATATATCTGTTTCTATATCATTTTTCTCACATCAGTCAATCTATTTATTATATAGTATCTGCGTATCTGTTTCTCTATCTATCCATTTATTACAGTATCTCTATCTATCTATCTATCTATCTATCTATCTATTACAGTATATTCGTATCTATGTATCTATCTCATTTTGTTCATATCAGTCTAAATATAATAGCCTCTTCGTATCTATCTATCTATCTATCTATTATAGTGATTTCGAATCAATCTATCTATCTATCTATCTATCTATCTATCTATCTATCTATCTATCTATCTATCTATTTGTCTCTCTGTTTGTCAGTCTGTTTGTCTGTTTGTGTCTGTGTGTAACTGGATTATGACACAATTATAAATGAGAGCAAGCAAAATCATTTCTGTTTTCCCCAAGAAATTTGCTCGGGATTCACTTACGTTGAATCTAAATTTACAATATGTGGCAGAATCGACAATCCGAAAATGAGAAACTGGCATTTTAAAACTTATTTGTAAATGATATTTGCAGGAAACAAAAAGAACCAATGATAAAGAGAAAAACAAAACAGACCAAATAAAAACAACAAAAAACAAAATTCGACTTCTATTCTGTCCAAACTGTCTAAGCCAGAAACACTTCTCTGTCTAGCAATAAATGTAATTCCCAAAATTATGTAAAAGAAATCTGAATTCTTTTCTTTTCTTTTCTTGGACGGTTCATCAAGTGATTCTTGTAGACCATTATTCGTTTTCATTCTCAAAGGGCACTTTCCAATAATGGTTCCGTACAAAGCGAATCTAAATTCCGTAAATATTTTCATCTTGTCCATGTATAATAGTTTAATATCCAATTCTTCTTCTTCTTCTTCTTCTTCTTCTTCTTCTTCTTCTTCTTCTTCTTCTCCCACCTCCATCTTATCATCCGACTCTACTTCTTCCTCCCCCTTCTTCTCCTGCTCTCTTGTTCTCCTCCTCCTCCTTTTCCTCCTCCTTTTCCTCCTACTCCTTTTTTTCTGCTTCTTCTTCCACCTCTATCTTATCATCCGACTCAACTTCTTCCTCCTCCTCCTTCTCCTGCTCTCTTATTCTCCTCCTCCTCCACCGCCTCATACCTTCTTCTTCTTACTTCTCTTTCACATTCTTTTTTGAAAGTAAGCGATCATAGCCATCTGAGTCTTAGATTGCCGCTTTTTGGGAAGCACCCACGCAGGAGTCTGTTCCTGAAAGTGGAAGTTCTTTGGAATAAAAGGCCAAATAAATTCTTGATATATTTGCATCACGAAAGTAGAATGGCGTCTCCTAGCTGTAAAGGTCTGAACTGGTAGACCTAAAGAATGGAGCTCACCTGAATATTTGCTATGGAAATATCGATAGAATAGCAATAGACTCCTTCTAATTACACTAAGCATTACCTTAATTATAATTATCTTAATTACACAATGTCACATTTTATCCTACACAACATTAAAATTCACTTCAACAAATATCAATCACGCTTCCAAGATATATCTGCATGGTGAATATCCCATAGGAATTTCATTTTATCTGTTTTTATCATTACTTCAAACGTTATTATTTTAGCGGAAACCCATATTTGAGTAGAGGTTCCGTTTTATTTCAGACAGTATTTATTTCACCTACCGGCCTTCACACTGCAGAAAATACAGTGCTGTTCGCTAAAAGTGACTCACCTGATTTTTTGACTAAATGTTCTAAAAGCAGCTGAGTGTTATGACATGGCCGCCCCAATCTCCTGACCTCAACCCCATAGAAAACTTATGGAACATGTTGCTCAACTGCTTTCTTGAGAGCCTGTACTTTATGATACTCCGTAAGTCTTCTATGGGGTTGAGGTCAGGAGATTGGGGCGGCCATGTCATAACACTCACCTGCTTCTCATCAAAGTATTCCTTCATCAATTTTGATTTGGTACAGGGAACATTATCCTGCATAAAAATGAGCTTGGTGGGGTCGATTTGCACCCTTTCAGCAGAAGGGAGCAGACAAGACTCTAAAATTCTCTTGTACTGCTCGCTCCTGAGGGTCTTTTCAATAGGTTTTAAGAAACCAGTTCCATGAAAAGAAAAGCATCACCAGAACACTATACTGAACGGATGCTTGACAGTACTTAGTGCTAAATTCAAAGAGCTTTCAAAGCTTCTTCTTTGGGTTTTAGATCGCTTATCCTTTGAATTTAGAGAAGAGAACATTTATTAAAAAACTCAGTTGAGTCACTTTTATCGAACAATATTGTACATTAAACGGAATGTCCCCTTCTAGTAAGATTTGAATCTACATCCATTTTCTAGGAAAAACCACCGTCTGGTCCGGCGTGCTTTGACCGCTTGGCTACGTTGAGCTTTATAGTCAACGTTCTATTTGGTAGAGTTCTCTGTCTCCGATTCGGTAACGCCTGTCTGCAAGGTTTTCAAGAAGAATGGTCCGCGCTTCGTTCCAATAAATATTTAGCCATTGGTCTGAGAAAACTGTTGAATACACCTGACATTTTGGTTATTTCTAAACGAGTTTGTTGTCATGCATGGCATCCGTATTAAGACGTTGGAGAAAGATCACAGAACAATGAATAGACAAATTGAAGAAGAAATTAGAGAGAACAAAAAATATTTTTAAAGTTTTAGAATTTCACAAAATAAATTTGATGCATAATTCATTATACCAGATGTAACAGCAAAATTGTCCAAATCATGTAACAGCAAAATTGTCCAAATCGTGTAACAGCAAAATTGTCCAAATCATGTAACAGCAAAATTGTTCAGTTGTTAGATTAAGATTTGAACCGCTGTATCTTAAAAAATGATTAAAGATATCTTACTGGAATTCTCCAAGATCTTTTATAAAACTATTGGATTCTGCTTTGAGCAATAAGGTTGTATAATTACTCTCCAAGCTTAACAGAAGAATCGAGATGAAATCGATCATAAACGAAAATGTCATGTTCATCATTACTTAATCATAACTAACGATCTGAATCTCATGAAGGGATGAAATAAAGTTCATATATATATATATATATATGTATATATATATATATATATATATATATATATATATATATATTCTAGGATCATTTTCCCACATATTCAAGATGATCCTCGCCCCTCTAACCTTCTCACTTTCTGTCCTGGAGTAACCAGTTGCCTTGCAGGTTTCACGTACGATTTCATTTTCAAGTGTCATTTCACTGCTCTTTGGATGGCCATACCTGAAACTCCTCTCTGACATGCCAAAGTTTTATGGATTGAGTTGGATCTTTTCTAATTGATCTCTTTAGCTCTAAGTTGAAATGATGATCCCTCTTCCTCTTGCGACCTCCTGATCCAATTTTCCTTTCTACTGATCCCTCTTTTTTAATATTATGGAAGCCAGGGTATGAATGCTGGAGCCATTACTGAACGTGTGAATGGTCTTTTCCATCTAGCCATATCTCAGTTAGGAAGACAGTGGGGCTGACACAAAACGATTTTAATCCGTTATCTTTCTAGCTGAATAACTCGAAGGGTTTTTCAGTGATTCTGAAATGGTGTCAAGATGGCTAACCGTCTTATCTGTAAACCTGGAAAAAAGAAACGTCATTAGTTTAGTGGGTTTTTTTTATTTTAAACATTTTATGGGATGGAAAATTATGCTGTTACACGATTTGGACAATTTTGCTGTTACACGATTTGGACAATTTTGCTGTTACACGATTTAGACAAGTATGCTGTTACACGATTTGGACAATTTTGCTGTTACACGATTTAGACAATTATGCTGTAACACGATTTGGACAATTTTGCTGTTACACGATTTAGACAATTATGCTGTTACACGATTTGGACAATTTTGCTGTTACACGATTTGGACAATTTTGCTGTTACATGATTTGAACAATCTTTCTGTTACATGATTTGGACAATTTTGCTGTTACATGATTTGGACAATTTTGCTGTTACACGATTTGGTCAATTTTGCTGTTACACGATTTGGACAATTTTGCTGTTACACTATTTGGACAATTTTGCTGTTACACCCGGTATATAAAATCTATGAAAATAGGTAAATAAGAATTAAGATAAGAAAACAAGAACCCTTTTCTGCACAAAAATAGCTTAGCTTTTTCTACGGTGGCTTCTTTGCGACATTGCGATAACTTGTCGGCTAATGTTTCTCCAGATGCCCTAGACGATTAGCATTTGTACAGAGCTTAACTTCACAATATTGTAATAGCAACTAGAAAAGTGTGTCTTTAAATATGCTAGCATAGAAATAGCAACTGATCATAAATCAAGAGGAAAAAGCAGTTATTTAATGACATTCTACAAAACAAATCACTAGAAAGGCATATTGATAAAAGTTCAGCCGAGGAAAACCAATGCAAAACGAACAGACTGAAATCTTGTAGAAAATAAAATACCCCTTAATTCATAAAATACCTTGAATAAAGAAAAAAAAAATATAATCGCTAAATTTCTTTGTGTCCATCAAGTTGCAATATTTTTCAGATAGGAATTTCAAAGTTCGGATCAGTTTTCCAAATAACCGTTAAAATGGCTGCGGATTAAACAAGAAACTGAAAAGAAAGAATTTTTCTTTTTAAGCATTTCAAACCAAGCAAAGCGTGAGTGGCACTAGCACGCAAGGGTTTACAAAGAGTGAGAGTAAAGAAGGGGGGTTTGAAGAAAGGATAAGGAGACGGACGGAGATCAGGATCAAGGCATCAGAAGATGTCAATTGACATTACATTTGAATACTTAAAGATTATTGTCATCGGGAAAGCAAGTAAGGGGAAGCGAGTTCCACAGACGAGAAGTGCAGGAGAAGAAGCTGTTTGAGAAGAAGGGATGGTTACATTTAACCGTTTTGACAGTGAAAGTGTGGGACCAAGATGTCGGCCTAGTAACTCCCTTACATTCATGTAGTCCCTTAATTTAGGCTATGATCATCCTAAGACAAAGCGTTTCATATATATATATATATATGTTATGGTAACTTACCCATAATAATAATGGACTATTCCTGACATTATAAATACTGCGCCTCTCAAGAGGTATGAGGAGATTGTAAGACGAGGAGAGATAATTGAGAGCATATTGTAAGGACATTGGAATAGTGATACTTGTCGAGACAACATAGTTCACTCTAACCAAATCTCATAGTCATTACTGATACTTCTACTTCTTTGTATTATATTTATGTTGTAATATATTTTTGTATTCCATATCTGTGTTCGTGTTATTCTTTCATTGGTTCTAACCTTGGACCATCACCGTGGTACAAGGAACTTGGACCATAACATATATATATATATATATATATATATATATATATATATATATATATATATATATATATATGTATGTATGTATGTATGTGTGTGTGTTTAAAGCATTTCACTCCAAGCAAGGCTGCAGTGCCACTAGCATGCAAGTGGTTACAGAGAATGAGAGCGAGAGTAAAGAGGTGGGTGTTCGAGGAAAGGATATAGAGAAGGACGGGGATCAGGACCAAGGCATCAGAAGATGTCAACTGACATTACATTTGAATATTTGAAGATTATAGTTATCAAGGAAGCAAGCAAGAGGAAGGACGTTCCACTGTCTGGAAGTACGAGAGAAGAAGCTGTTCGAGTAGAAGAGATGGCTACATTTAACAGTTTCGACACTTACATTTGAAACATTAACAGGTTAGATAGACAGATAGATAGATAGATAGATAGATAGATAGATAGATAGATAGATAGATAGATATGAACAGGCTGTGACAGACAGACAGACAGATAGATAGATAGATAGATAGATAGATAGATAGATAGATAGATAGATAGGTATGAACAGGCTGTGACAGACAGACAGACAGACAGATAGATAGATAGATAGATAGATAGATAGATAGATAGGTATGAACAGGCTGTGACAGACAGATAGATAGATAGATAGATAGATAGATAGATAGATAGATAGATAGATAGATAGATTTTTAACAGATTATGATTGATGTCTGAACATGATAATAAACACATAGGCACACAAATGGATACACATATATACATATGGAAGTAAACATCAGGAGATTGTTGAATCGTAGTCATAAAATGAGGCACGTGATCGGCCACAATAGGTAAGCAGTCTGCAGCATTTTAATTTCTTTGATAAGCACCAAGGATTTTAACGTATCCCAAGAAATCACCCCTCATGCTATTACCCCACGGCAGGGTGAATCAATACTTTCATATTTTTAAGCCACATTCTACTCTACTATCCTATTATCGCAGCAAACATCAAAAATCATCAGACCTGGCAACATTTCTTCCAATCTTTTATTGTAAAATGTTTTTGATCCTTAGTAGAGTGTAGCCTCAGTTTCTTCTTATCTGACAAGAGTGGTATCAGGTGTGTCCTTGTAGAACAACTGCTTCATGGTTCAACGTGCTATATCTTCAGGGAAGGATTCTATGTACCTCCGTTCTATAGAGTATTTATTTGAGCTGCAACTGCTTTTCTATCAACTTGAACTAGTCTAGCCGTTTTCCTTCGATCTCTTTCATCAACAAGAGATTTCCGTTCACAGAACTGCCACTCATTTTATTTCTGACCATTCTCGGTGAACCCTATATGTGATAATCCTAAATCGAACATTTTTTTAAAATACTCTGACGCATCCGTCTTGGACAAACGAACCTACCGCATTCAAAGTTATTTTTCTTTTTTATTTCTCTTTATAATACCAGAAAATGAAATCCAACAGTCCGCCATCTTTAAGTGCCTATAACCATCAAAATGCTGATTAGAATATTTTGCATACAAAAGAAGTTTATATGTACTTATGTATTCATTGAATGTATATAAAAACAGCTTCTTATTATAAAAGTTATTTTTGGTGGATAATTTACCTGTTCAACCTTATAAAATAAAATAAAAATGGAATCGATGTTATCTCAAAATACCTGTACACACTAAAAATACAATTTAAATTAATAACGAATAATGCCGGATAAGAAAAATGCATTCAAAAAATTACTCCGCTATCAAAGGAGGAAAAAGGGCAGCGATCCGAGTTTGCAGAGAACATACGACCTCATCGATAACTCGCCGGTTCCCCATTACCATTACTCGTACTTTCTGAATCTTCTCACCAGGGGTAGCGTTTGACAGGTGTCCTGCTCTTTCTTTGTGGGTCACGCTTTTCTGACCACTTTTAAATTTCTCGTTCCACGCGGTAGTGCAGTGTCACCGTATTGTTTTAAAAGCCTTCGATGAATTTTTTGTCCCTGATACACATTCCGATGAGTGAAATCGGATCATTGCCCTTTGTTCCTCCTTGCTGTACTCTGCGAGCGGAGCGGCCATGTTTACACTGTAACAGCAGAAGAAAAAAAAACTGGCGCAATAGAGCCCAAACCCCGATCACGTGACCACAATATTAACAACTGTAACCCCGCATGAGCAGAGGGCAGTGGGAGAAACCCAAAGATATGTTATGGCGTATATTAAGCCAAAAGAAACCAGGATATTAGACAAGGAACGCTCATTCTAGCAATAAGCATGTCAAAGGAAAAACAAACACGAGAGAACAAAAGAAAACGAAGAAGAAAGATCAAGAAAAAGAAAAAAAAGAAGGGAAAGAAATTATCCAAAGGAATAAAGATATATTCCTACCGACACAAAAATTTAAAGTGCTCCATGCCTCTAGACTAAGACAGAGCAGTAATACTATCAGAAAGTTATCACAGACCAAACAAAGACATTCCACCTTCGATCGTGAGTTTCCTGCTGCGTATCTAGCATTGCGGTCCTTTAAACACCTCATAGAATGTAAAGATAGAATTTTGCTAACGGATCATAAAACTCTGTGTATTTCCTTTCATAGCCATTTGCCGTTGAAGTTGAACAGACAACGGCGTCATTTGTTTCATGTAAGAAAGCATGAAAATATCGTTGCCGTCTGTTTATTAAGGCCAGCTAATGCTGTAACAATAGATCTTTGTAATTTACAGGAAATTATCAATCATTAGTATTCCGATGAAGAACTTAAGCAATTAAAAGATAGTTTGAAACCTTACTAGACAAGTACAAACCAAGTTATAATGTGTGATATGCCACTACCGTACGCGAGGCCTTTTGTACGGTAGGAGATAAATATTTATAGAAAAGGCACAGGGAAACTAAGTTATGGCGGTTGGAAAGTGACAGAAGCCGATATACCAGGCCATGACCAATAATATTCTTTTGGGGATTTTATTAAGAATTTAATTGGTAAAAGCAGCAGACCAGATGTGGCAACAGTTTAAAATGCATGGAAGAATGCTAGACTTCTAAATCTGTCAGACAGATTCTCCTCCAAAAAGAGAACCGGAAGTAACAGAAATATGACTCTACAGAAGGATAATGAGAATATCATGGACCGAACAGGTGAGCAGTGACGAATTTTTAGAGAAAATTGAAAGAAAAAGGACACTTATACTTAATATCAGAAAGAGACAATTGAAATCTCCAGGGCATATAATAAGGAAAGTGGTCTAGGAGAATTTGATACTCACATGGCTGATTGAAGACAACGTATAACCTAGCTAGAGAGTTTGAGTAAATGGACGACAGAAGAGGTTTTAAGGATGATAACAGAAAGATAAAAATTTATTAAGAGCTTCAAGTGATATAGAATTGGGGGAGAGCCATGACCACCAATATCCTGAAGCGACTCGCCATATAGGAAAAGAAAAAAATAGATCCTGGCGAAGACCAGAGTTCCATTTCTTGATATTCTATCTGAAAATACTAGTCCCGGTCTCGACTCTTTTTCACTTCCACTTCGCATCACGTAAGCTAACTTCGATTTGTTTTTTGCTTTTTTTTTATTACTCTTCGTGCCTTCCGTACATTATCCGTTCATGACCATGAATTGAACTCGTTTAAAAGTAACTCGAGAACCAACCGGAAGGGACTATATCCAATTGCGGACGCTCAAAGGCGTGCAATGTCCTCCTCGCATGGCGATCTAGAATCGATTCTAATAAATTGTCCGTGAAAGATCAAGTTCGCTTAAAGTAAAATAAAAATGGAATGCTGGACCCACGATAATTTCTGTAGGCGTTTACCCACCTTATTCCATTGTGTAACCACCCGAAATAGACGCACGTGTTACAAAAAAAAAAAAATCCAAGAAATAGGTTTTCTCATATTAGTAACATATAGGCTTCTTTTTATTCAATGCTCAAAATAATATATGGCCCAAGAACCACTCAAGTCACACGTTTACTGAATGAAGCTGCTTTATGGGTGTAAGAAGAGAAAGTAAACGCAGGTTATGAGGATATGTAGGATAGATAACGGTTGACCCTAGAGTTTAACATTGCTCTGATTAGGGAAACATGATATCGGGTGGTTGTTCCACATACAATTAGCTCAGGAGATGGAGCAGTCTGATAACTTCCTTTGTGATAATGGCATGCAAAAAGAATGAGAATCATTCGACTCTGTGGGCAAAAAATGTTGACCCTTAGCTTTAAAACCTCAACTGGTGCAACTATGGAATATAGGTCCTCTGAAGATTTCGCCTAGAAATATCTATAGACAAGCGAGAGGATTGCGACGTTGCATCGATAGGAAAGGATTTTATAGAATATATATATATATATATATATATATATATATATATATATATATATATATATATATATATATATATATATGGATGTATGTATGTATATATAAATAAAAAGAAAAAACAGTAAGATATATAATCCGGTGTTCTCATTGATATTTTTATTTTTACAAAATAGTGCTCAATGTAAATTTACAGAGCATTAATATTATAAATTAACTGATTTAAAATGTGTTTTTTCGCTACACAGTAATAACCATGTTTCGGAAATGGAAGCTAAAGCTTCGAATTTAATTTTTTAATTAAATTTAAAAACATCATTTCCATATGTCAAGAAGTCGTTATTTCGGTTATAATTTATTTCAGGAATATAATCAAATAAACATCTTTTGCGAACCAAAAGAATTTTTTTTTAGAAATGAAACCAATTTGTCCAGACAAAAGAAAAAGGAGATGAAAAAAGAAAGAAAAAAAGAATTTTTTTTTATAATAGAAAAAAAGGAAAAAAAAGAAAAATTAAAAATTCATTATAATTTTTTTTAAATGTAGAGAAGGGAGAGAGAGAGGGGGGAGAGATGGTGAGAGAGAGGGGAGAGAAGGAGAGAGAGGGGAGAGAAGGAGAGATCGGGAGGGGAGAGAAGGAGAGAGAGGGGAGAGAGAAGGAGAGAGAGAGGGGAGAGAAGCAGAAAGGGGGAGGGAAGAGAAGGAGAGAGAGATGGGAGAGAAGGAGAGAGAGAGAGGAGAGAGAAGGAGAGAGAGGGGAGAGAAGCAGAGAAGGAGAGGGGAGAGGAGAGAGAGGGGATAGAAGGGAGAGAGAGAGAGAGGAGAGAAGGAGAGAGAGGGGAGAGAAGCAGAGAGACGGCTGGAAAGAATGAGCCGATTGCTTGACCTAGAAACAAATTTTTCTTTAAAGGGTTGAACAAGTTAATATATGGGGTAAGGGAGGGGGTGATCAGACTTTAAAGAGGTACAGTAATATATCTAATAGTTATGTCATTTCAGAAATTTCCTGTCTTATATTGCTATTTACATTATTCCGTCTATTGTCTTCATCTTTGTCGACATATTTATTACAACGTTTCGGCCGTTGTACACTCCGGTTTTCTTCAGGTGTTTGGAATGTCGAACTAAACCCTTTATTTCGCTCGCTCGGTGATAACTGATAACTGACATCCATTAGACATGGCACGTGGAACTAGAACAGTCTACCCCAGCCAGCGAAATAAAGGGGTCAGTTCGACATTCCAACCACCTGAAGAAGGCTGGAGCGTACAACGGTCGAAACGTTGTAATCAATATTGCAACAAAGATGAGGACGATAGTCCGAACAATGTCAATGGAAGCCCCGAAGATTTGTGCGTTCAATACCTGGTTAAGGCAGTGGAGAACTTTCAGAGGGGAATTAACAGGAGATAACTGATAACAGACATCCTCTAGACATGGAACGTGGAACTAGAATAGTCTATCCCAACCAGCGAAATAAAGGGTTCAGTTCGACATTCCAAACACCTGAAGAAAGCTGGGGCGTATAGGGGCCGAAACGTTGTGGTAAATATGGCAACAAAGATGAGGACAATAGACCGAATAATGTAGATAGTGCACATCATCTCAGAAATATAGACAGATACTTATATTGCTCTGTTACTTACACTTTACACTGAGCTCGCTTTGGTTTAATGCCCTCCTTGGAATTATCCCTAACAGAACCGCCCTGGAGTCTGCTGCGTAGACTGGCAAACGCACTGTGCGTGAAAGCATCAAAAAAGAAACAAGTCTACTGGATGACCTCATAACTACCGTAAATAAGATGAAGTTGAAATGGTATGGACACGCCATGGGAGCCAACAATATTTCCATCGTCATGCTACATGGTATCATCTTAGGCAATAGAAGCGGTTGGCGGAATAAAAATTGTCTGTCAGTGCAACTGAGTGGACAGGAAGATCATCCACAGAGACAAACTTATTGGCACGCAACAGAGACATATGAAGAGAGCTGGTCAGGTGATTGATTGCGAAGCGATCCTACGACCATAGTCGATCATACGACTGATAACAATGACGTTGATGTGCAAGAAACTTGTACGTAAGACTAATATAAAACCGCTAATGTTAAAAGCTGAGAAGTTATTCGTGCGTAAAAGAAAACATTAATGCTTGCTTGCTTAGGTGTGATGCGTGATCGAAGCTTGGGCGATTATGCCTCTCCCCCTCAGACGATTGAGAGCACAGCTGAAGATGGACTCTGTAGACTGTGTCCTTGTCACTTAATTCAGCCCGAATAGGGTGCAGGTTGACGTCCTCTCGCTCTCTTCCATTCGATACGACCTTGTAACGCCACTCATTCTAATCTTCTTCCAAGAAGTTGAAGCTGTCTTTCTCTGACTGACAGTAGCCCCTTTCTCGACCCAAATATTTTCAAAACTTCTTCGTTGGTCACGCTATCCGCGTATAGTAATTTTCCAAGCTTAGCTTAGATGTCACAAGACTGAAAACAGGGAACACCTGATGAGGATCGAACTCTCTATACAGGCGTAATTGATCTAGCAAAGCAAGCTCGCTAATTATGATACCACTTCGAAGCGCCCCTGTGGTGGTTTTCTAAGCATAGCTTAGATGTGACACAAGGCTGAAAATATGGGTCACCTGGTGAGGATCGAACTCACTATACAGTCGTAATTAATCTAGCGAAACACGCTCGCTAATTATACCACGTTGAAGTGCCCCTGTTGCGGTTTTCTAAGCATATCTTAGATGTGGTACAAGGCCGAAAGTATGGGGCACCCACTGAGGATTGAACTCATTATTCAGTCGTAAGTGATGTAGCAAGATAAGATTGCTAACCATGGCGCCACATGGAAGTGTTGAAATTTTCTAAACGTAGGTTAGATGTGGCACCAGGACAAAAGTATAGAGTATCTACTGAGGATCGAACCCATTATTCAGTCGTAAATGATCAAGCGAGACAAACTCGTTAAATATTACAAGTCGAAGTGCCCTAGTGGAGTTTTTTTAAGCATAGCTCAAATGTGGCACAAAACCAAAGTACGGGGTATCCCATGAGGATTGAACTCAATATTCACTCGTAATTGCTCAAGCTTCATGGTTCAACGTGCTATATCTTCAGGGAAGGATTCTATGTACCTCCGTTCTATAGAGTATTTATTTGAGCTGCAACTGCTTTTCTATCAACTTGAACTAGTCTAGCCGTTTTCCTTCGATCTCTTTCATTAACAAGGAATTTCCGTTCACAGAACTGCCACTCATTTTATTTCTGACCATTCTCGGTGAACCCTATACGTGATAATCCTAAATCGAACATTTTTTAAAATACTCTGACGCATCCGTCTTGGACAAACGAACCTACCGCATTCAAAATTATTTTTCTTTTTTATTTAACTATTACACCACGTCGAAGCGCCTAGGTTGTTTATTTTCTAAAGATAGATCAAATGTGATACAAAATCGAAAATATGACTTATCTGGTGAGGATCGAACTCAATATTCAGTCGTAAATGATCTAGCAGGACAAGGCTGCTAACCAATTAGAACAAGTTAAAGTGCCCTACAGTATTCACGCATGATATCCGGGGATTTTTCTTAGAAGCCACATATATTCTACTTCGACATTCTTCTGATGGTCAGAGATTCGGACTTTGCCACAGTAGATTATGACTGATATATAACTTCTGCAGACGGATCCGCAGTTTCTGTTGACAAAAATGGGAGAAAAATATCCTAAAATTTCGTTTCTGCAATGGTGGTTTGTTTCCTGATCTCCGTATTACATCGCGCATCAGTTGTAATCCCGGTTGCGAGATAAATAAAACGTTCAACCTTCTCGGTGCATTTATTACTGATTGTCAGGAGACATTATGCAGCGACATTATGCAACGGTTTCTAAAGAGCAACCCTCAGGCAGTGACCGTAGCTCTTGCAGTACCAAACAAATCGTAATAGGATTTCTTAATAGGTAGTTGCGTGCATTTAGTTTTTTTTTTTTTTTTACTTGAATTGGCAATATTTACAACGACTGGAAACACGGACTCGTAATCAAGCTTTTCTAAAAGTGTGCGCATGCGTGTATGTGTTTTAAGTGATTGAACCGGCTTTCATGCAAGTCACATGTCACGTTCCATTGTTGAAGGTGACTTTCCTTTGGATTTCTCTGCGTCTATTAAATCATTGTCTTTTGTTTTTATTTGTTTTGTTTTTTTACTTCATCATCCAAGAATTCTTTCATTCCTCCCTCGACACCAATTCCTGCTAATTAGTTTTTCTATCCCCACCAAACCTTCCCTCCTTTTCTGCTTCTCTTCCTCCCCTCCATCCGGTATTTGACCGTATATTTCTTGTCGATAAAAAATTCCTGACATTTGTGAAAAGCGAAATCGTCGTATATCAAACCATCTTTATTGTTTTTTGTTCGGTCTCTTAACCAGGCGGTCGTTGAGGTGACATGCTAGATTTTATCCTTCATCGGCATCTCAAATAACAAAGGGAGCTAATCGGCAGTATCCAACTCCTAAACAACGTATCATGTGACAACTTGTATTTGGCATTATCGTTGGTTCCATAATACTGAAATCACAAGGACACTCATTTCTCAGTAATAAGAATTCCTACCAGGACTCATTAATGTCGGCCACATCATTAGATATGTAGATGACACAGTGATGTAATCAGTCACAGAAAGGAAACTACACGATCTTCTACAGAACGTAGTCAAAGAATGTGAGAAGAAAGGACAACTGCAAGAAGAGAAGATGTATGTTTGTCAGCAAAAGCAAGATTCCAACTTACAAATTACAAATTGGAGATACAAAAATCACAAATGGCTTGGTTTGGTTTGATTTGGTTTAGTTTGGTTTGATTTGGTTTAGTTTGATTTGATTTGATTTGGTTTGGTTTGGTTTGGTTTGGTTTGGTTTACAATGGGTTATTTAATGCAGACAATTTTTATTGGTGGTAATATTTTTTCCTTCAAAAATCTGTTTCTGGTAAAAATTTTTCCTCATAAAATATCGCTGGTAATATTTTTCGAAAAATGTATAGCTGGTATTTTTTTTTCAAAAAAGTATAGTTTGCTTTGTTTTGTTTGATAGCATTTCAACCTCAATTGGTTATTTAATGCCGACAAGATTTTTATTGCTGGTAATATTTTTTCCTCAAAAATATATAAATGGTAATTAAAAAAATATATATAACTGATATTTTTTTCAAAAATGTATTGCTGGTAATAATTTTTCCTCAAAAATTTATTGCTGGTAATGATTTTTTACAAAGTATTTCTGGTATCAAAACCTATTTTTACACTTTCATTGTGTTTTAACCCTAATTTGGGGGTTAACTATTTACCCATGTCTGGGACCCTAACAGGTGATACCACCCCAGGTCAAGGTGGAACTAGGAACACCAGCAATTAAGAGGTGGTTCCACGCTCCTCAAAACCTCCTGATCAGAGGCCTTGCTGTTGGTCGTAGTTTATTGCCTTACCCAGGACGCAGATGTAGATTATCGTCAAACCCAGGACGGATCACAGATGGAGAAGAGACTTGAACCAAAAGAAATGTGGTTATCTTAAAGGCTGCTGGGAATACCACGGGCTGAATACGTAAGCAACGGCGAAGTTTTAGAGAAATTCGAAACAAAATGAACACAGATGTAGTGTCAGAAACAGTTGAAATTTCTAGCGCACATAATGAGGAAAGTGGGCTTCGAAAATGTGACACTCACAGGACATAATGAAGGCAAAAAGGAGAGAGAAAAGCAACTCATAAGCTACCTAAGAAGCTTGTGTTTTTTTTTCTTTTTCAGAATAGGGATTAGGATGTATAGCAAAAAGACACCGTTTAACAAGGGTTACAAAGGACTGGAAAGTTTCAAGAGCCACATCCTGTAAAGATACGCGGCACGTAGAAGAAAAAATACTCACCTTACACAAGTCACATACCAATTGATAACTATAACAGGCGACTCGGCGTAAGGTATCGGAGTTATTCTAGTTGACCATAACTCACTGACCGCCCTATACGAAATTCGACCTTAAATTACATAACATGAGCTGATATGTCATAAAATCAACCTAACCTAATTAAATAGATTAATTCTTAAAGAGCGTAGTCTGATTGACCATTACTACTGAGCAGTAAATTTGATCCTCATTGGATATCCCATATAAAATTCGATATGAAATAACTCAACACGAGTTGATATCTCTATCTATAAAAGCCAGGATGTGTGTGTGTGTGTGTGTGTTTGTGTGTGCGTGTGTGTAACGAATGCACGGCCGCAATTTTCGAGGGATTTGCACTAAATTTTACATGCACATGCTCCAAGTTATCAGGAAGGCCAAGACCGACGTTGCATTTACCAACTCATATCGATAGTGGAAATAATCGATTTTTTCATGCTTCTACAGCAGTTTTTATGCAGTTTGCGGCCATTTTGTACTGGTGGCCAGAGTGAGAGCCTATAGCTAGCTGCCACGAATAGGCAGGAAGATTCTATTGGCCAGCGTGAGAGCCAACAGCTGACTGACACGAATGTTAACTAGCATGCTAGCATGCAAAAAAATCGATAGCTGCATTCGTCACAAATGGGAAAAATTTAAATCAGCATGGCACTTTACACCAATTGGCTCATTCGCTTGCTTAAACTCAACGTTGATTCTGATTCCGCAGAACCGGGTTTGGTGTGAAAAAGTATTTGTTGTTAACATTCTTTTTTCATTCGGTTTTTCCAGTTACGAGTCCTTTTTTAAAGCTGATCGTTTTGTGTTCATTTTGTTTAGTTCTTTTTTCGTAACAGATTTAATGTTTAGTATAGAGCTTAGAAAAAATTCGCAGTGTGAGATAGGCAAGACGTAAGGCATGTAGCAACATCAGAACGGCAAAGGGCACTCCTTTAAAGGCAAGGAAGGGCAAAAATATTTTAAGTCAAGTGATAGCGATTGCGGTATGAGTCGTACGATTATTAAATCAAGCACGGGCATAAAGTAAGAGACATATATATATATATATATATATATATATATATATATATATATATATATATATATATAGATACACACACAGGCACACATATATGTGGGTATATATATATATATATATATATATATATATATATATATGCCTGAACTCCAAATGGACCTTTGAAAAACAATACACTAAATAAAACAGTGTCTTACTGTAATGTGAGTTATAATAATTTCGATTTAAAAAATAATTAAAACTCTAATTAAAAGAGAAAGCAATTTAGTGAGATGAAAGTGTATAGAAAATGCTTTAATCTTTAAAATATGCACTGTAAATACACGACAAGGGTCTTACCACTTGTGACATTTCTTGGCAGACTTTCTAATTTTACGATTTTGGATATTTAATAAAAAAAAAAGCGATAAAAGTATAAGCAAAGAGAATAAAGAAAGAATTATAATTGAAAATTGGCTAGACTATATATATATATATATATATATATATATATATATATATATATATATATATATATATATACAAACACTGATGTTTAAAAACATGTAATTTGTAAAAATTTCAATGTCCCATCTCATGGTTAGTCGTATCAACGGAAACATCACTATATATAAAAACATTTTCCCACATTCTCATTAATTTTCCTTAACTATATATATATATATATATATATATATATATATATATATATATATATTGTCATCCACGGCAAAGGGCACTCCTTTAAAGGCAAGAAAGGGCAAAAATATTTTAAGTCAAGTGATAGCGATTGCTGTATGAGTCGTACGATTTTTTAATCAGGCACGGGCAACGCCAGGCCATGCTGCTACTCTTTTAATATGAACCTATCGTAACTAAATAGAATAATGGTTTGAGAGGCGACGCTGCTTGATTATTAATACTGAGTTGATTTCCCAGTGGATAAAAAATTTGACATTAAATAACGCCAAAATGGTTGATATGTCGTAACATCAACTAACCGCATTTAACCATATTAGTTAAAGAAAGGCATAAAATAACATTTTCTTTAAGCCAAGTACTTTCGATCTTCTTCGAGACCATCCTCAGAGTGAATTCCGAAGACAAACTTAATGTAACTTTAATCGGTGTGAGGATGATCACAAAGGAGATCGAATGTTCTTGGGTTCCAAAAACACGGTGCCTGCATTTTAACATCAAGAAGATAATTCGAAAACTAGAAAAGATTATTCTAAAAATAGGCATAATATGTCTATATAATTTAATGAAACCTGCTTGAATATACAGGGTGACCGAAAAAAAAACGGGCACTTTTTAACAATCCAATAAAACCAAGAGTGATGGAAGAAAAATATTTTATTCATAGTAATTGAAACCTTAAAACATGCCATTTAAGAAACAATGATGGAATTTACAATTTTTTATAAAAATTACGTCCTGTAAATGGCGTCCTCCTGTACGAATGCATTCTTGAAATCTGCTGTGGAGATTCCTCATTGACTGCTGCAGAATCCCATGTTGAATTCTAAATGGCGAAATGTTTACTTGCTCAAGGTCACTGTCGACACAGTGTTGCCACTTGCTCATGTCTGGCAATACGCACTTCAAAAATTCCCGTTTTTTTGGGTCACCCTGTATATATATATATATATATATATATATATATATATATATATATATATAAATGTGTGTGTGTGTGTGTGCGTGCGTGTGTGTGTGTGTGTGTGTATGTGTGTAAAGAGTTCACAAAACCAACCTGTAGAAAAAGACAATATGAATTAAGGAAAAAGACAATAGGAAAACTGTTGTTTTAGCCGACGCGTTTCGTCCAATGAAATACAATTGCTTTTCTAAATTCTTCTAGTTGCTAGCGACATTTTGTTTGTTGTTTAGAGATATTTTGTTTCAATAAATTCATTTCGTTTTTTGCCTTGAAAAAGTCCACATTGTCTTTTTCCTTAATACTTATATGCAGTGTAACCCGGATGTAAGAGAGTTGTCGGGACCGGAGAAGAAGTCTCTTATATCCGGGTTTGGTCTATTTTATATACATTAACACAAGCTCTAATTTGGGACCAGAGAAAATCTCTCTTATATCCGGGTTTCTCTTTTATCCGGGTTTGGTCTATTTTATATACATTAACACAGGCTCTAATTTGGGACCAGAGAAAATCTCTCTTATATCCGGGTTTCTCTTATATCCGGGTTTGGTCTATTTTATATACATTAACACAGGCTCTAATTTGGGACCAGAGAAAATCTCTCTTATATCTGGGTTTCTCTTATATCCGGGTTTGGTCTATTTTATATACATTAACACAGGCTCTAATTTGGGACCAGAGAAAATCTCTCTTATATCCGGGTTTCTCTTATATCCGGGTCTCTTATATCCCGGTTACACTGTATATATGTGTGTGTGCGTGTGCGTTTGTGTGTCTGTGTGCGTGCACGCGCATATGTATGTATGTGTGTGTATGTGTGTGTGTGTGTTCTCGGTCCGACTTATTTATTTAAAGCGATGAATTTCCCAGACTTTACGCGTCCTGAACGTAAAACTTGTAGCTGAAAATATGACTGTTTATTCAACTGGGCCAAGGCACTATTCCATCCTTGCTTAGAGCTTATCAGGGACGCGATGGGAACACGCTAATATTTAGACAGGCGATTTCTGAATCGCTGCATTGTCTCCGTGCTTGAGTCACAAAAGCCAGAAACATGACTACTGACCCAATTACGACAAGATCCGTGGGACCCACCCAAATCAATTTCATATAATTAAAAAGCAGCCTAACACAAGAAAGTAAATTGTCAAGTTCGACAACATCAACATTTAAGGTACAAAATAAACGTTTTTTTGTAAGATCTCTTTTCTTTCAGGGCCTTTTTCACCAACCCGTCCACAACCTGCTCACGCGTATACACACACACACAAGTGCGCGCAAACACACACGCAGATCCTGTGGGTATTA
This sequence comes from Acanthosepion pharaonis, assembly GCA_903632075.3. Lineage (NCBI taxonomy): Eukaryota > Metazoa > Mollusca > Cephalopoda > Sepiida > Sepiidae > Acanthosepion > Acanthosepion pharaonis. The sequence continues at coordinate 1,513,292 of CAHIKZ030004282.1, forward strand.
GCGACAACAGGGACAACAGTACTTTTTCAACTCTCATTAACTGGCGCTATAAAATCAGTAGGAAGTGTTACAAATAACTAAAACTGCATCTCTTGAAGACTTTCAACAGTAACAAATAAAATTCGAAGAAAATATATTGACATATATAAGATGTTGAAAACCACTTTAAACAAAGAGTTACGATGGGTTAATTCATTTGTTTTTTTACGGTTTATCAACCCTTTGTAGGTTTAAATATTTTTCAACAGTGATGTTTTCAGCGTGATTTGAACGTCGATTCTGAAAGTAAGCCTCCATAATAGTTACTAGACAGGGCCATAACCGTTCATCAGCATCATTCTTCAACCTCCCTATGGTTGGGTGGATCTCCATTGACAATCCCTTTCCACACTGTTCGGTCTTTTATATCTTTCTTCTCATCCCCAATGTCCAAACTTAAGTCCCGAGCTATGGTGCCTGGGAAAGTCAATTTTCGTGAAAAGACACATTCCAGAAGAATGGATGAAATGATTTCCATGTCTACTCGGTGGCAGTGACCTTCAAACTGCAAACGTTTTTGCTTGACCTTAAGAGATATTGGTCTCAGTTCTCCGTAAATTGGGTTAAGCATTGCATGGGATCTCCAACTGATGTTCTGTTTTTTTTTTCTAAGTAGATGTATATATGTTCCATCCAGTCGTCTTTCAAGACGAACAGATAATATCCAAGTTTCTGATCCATACAGTAGGACTGTTTCAATCAATGTTCGCGAGGTTTCGTCTTTTAAGGATGATGGAAGGTTCGATTGCCAAATCTTGTGAAGTTTGTTACACGCATCCCATGTAAGAGCTTCGAGGATGTTGAAGTCTTTTTGGGAATCTATTATGTGAGATCCAGGATATTTGAATCCTCAACTCTTTTAATAATGAATTATTGAGTGGCTTTCAATTCGGATGGTTCAGTTTGAGGTTGTGATATAATCTGTCTTACTCACATTGCGACAGAGGCCTGCCTGGCTCGCTGCTTGTTTAAGTGATTACATAACCGTTACAGGATTGAAAAAAAAACTATTTAAATATTGAAAAATCTTTTTCAGCCATGCTTGGAATCTGTTAAATAATTGAAACTTTGGATGGACGATTCTTTTCTCCTTGAAATCGGAACACCACAAGATATACTAACGTTGGTTTAAAAAGTCGAATGCACGTGAAACCTGATTAACCAGTGAGAATTAAACAACTGTGACGAATGAGAAAGTCACTTAATGAGAAAAAGGGCACGTGTGTTCTGTACGATATGCCAAACACCAAATAACCAAAATAGAAACAAGTCAGTCGCAGGTGTTGCCATAAATACATATCGGATATGCTGACATTGTCCTCTCGGTCGACCAATGAAAAATTTTTTCCATCGATAAAAGTAGTTGGCGTTCTCGAATTGCGAAAGGTCATTTTTGTTTCATTGAAAATTTATATTTCGACAACTGATACGTACTGGCATTATGTTTGCTATAGGAGCATATGACGAATTTTTATATCTATACTACTCGGGCTCTAGTTCCGTGTTTATATCAGTGTTGTCTTTCTTATGGACTGGGTGCAATACAAGAATAAAACTGCAATAAAATCCAAAAGATGTTGAGATGTTGGGATTTTTCCCGCGTGTGTGTATTCAAATAAGGACAAACACATATGTAGGGAAAAATACTGGTATATTTGAAGAGGTATTTAACAACAGGGTGATTAGTAATAACGAACGTAGGTTAGTAATAACAATTAGCAAGAGTCTACAGTCCAACGGTAACTTCCGGTAGAGAGACGGAAGTGCAATGGTCTCCTGATCTCTATGATCTCCTGATCTCGTGAACTCCACAGAACGTCCCTGATCTCTCTAGCACTGACCTATATCGTAGAGAGATCAGTCCATTCTCCTGAGAAGGTGGGCGCGCCCCAACAAAAGATGAAATAGATATATGCCTTTCCTAGGGTGATTAGTCTAATGCAGAGATTAAGTGCCGAAGACGAGATTTGAACTTGTTTCCATTTTCTGAGATTTTATCTGTTATGCCACTCACAAACTTTATATTAATAATTTATTGGACATAACGATTTTGGCTCAGTTAATAACAGATTGTCTGAGTGTATGATTTTATTATGATAACTTAACTGAATGTCAGAGAATAATGGAAGTCTATAGTTTCACAACTTTAAGACCTTCTGTATGTTTGTATTTGATCAGCACATAAAGGTTTTATGAATTATTTGTGATACGAATCAACTCCATTCCAAGTTCAACGTAAACTTAGAAGTCGATACTTTTATTTTGAAGAAAAGAAAACCTGTAGTTGAGTTAGACCCCGTGTTGAAATCTGAATGTTTAACCTAGAGAAATGCCAAAGTTAAACAGTTTATCTAAAATAAACAGGAATTTTAAATTTGAAAGGCAATATTGATTGGACATATTGATTTCTGTCTGACAGGTGTTGACAGATTATCTAAGTTTTGCTTTTATCAATATAACCGATATGTATATAAGAGAAATGAAATGGAGAGCTATAGTTTCTGTTCAATCATAATTCATACTGAGCAATTGTTAAAGAGCATTTGTATTGTTTAAATTTGGTAATGCTAAGCTATAATACATTATGCGTTACGTAAGGTTATTCGCCGTAGTAATAAGTTTCGGCGTATTACTGTTGAAACTGAATGGATAAACATTGAATGGGAAATCTTCTGTTCGGTTTAACTTGCACCTCACACATCACTTGTAACTACAGCCAAGAGGAGCCAATGCTTTCCTTTACATTTTCAATGGAAATCAACAGGAATCCTAAATCCGACAACATAGATGGAGTTGTAAATGTCTTTGTCTATTCGACATAAAAATGGAATCGTCTCAAACCTGGGCTTCTTGTCTATCCTCTAGCAACGTCCTAAAACTAATTGGGTGGGTTGGTTGGTTTTGTTTAGTGGCATATCAACCTCTAACGCTGAAACCTGAATATGTTTGTGATACGAATCAACTCCATTTTAAGCTCATCGTAAACTTAGAAGTCGATATTTTTATTTTGAAGAAAAGAAAACCTACTAATAATATTATAAGTGATGGGGTAATGTAATTTTTAGCGACTCGGAAAGAGAACTCAAAGAGCCGTGTTCGAATTCTGATCAAGTTCATTGCATTCATTTTCGCATAATTATTTTGGGGACAAGTTATTTCATTTCCACCAGCTATGGTTTAAATAGAAAGGCAGACTGGGATCTTTTTCTGTGAGTGGTAACCAATCTCGGAAAAGGAAAACTCTGAATTTAAAACTCACAAGAAGTTGTATAAAAGATGATTAGACAAGGGATATATGTCTGTAAAACTATAGATTAATTGCACCTAGTCCGACCCTGTAGTAAGTCTATTTACTCATTTACTGTTATTATTCTTACAATCATTTGCCTTTGCTTTTTGGTTAGTACGAGTTACCCCAAGCCACAACCAGAAATTTCATGAGACAAGATTTCTGGATCAGAAGATACAAACATTTGAGGTGTCATGCAATCATAAAAAGAAAATTTAATTGTCAACATTTAAATGTACATATGAATCCGGTTAGGAATTACATTACCCCATCACTTATAATATTATTAATAGGTTATTATATGTTGTGAAAACCATTTCTCATTGTCTACTTAATCTTCGTTGGGGAGGGGTGAAGGTAGTGTAATGTTTAGCGAAAGAGAAATGTACACATGAATCCGGGTAGGAATTTTAATTCTCTCAAAAACACCCCAACTACTAATTGTTTAATTTACATTGATTTTAACAATTCCACCCTAATTAAAGAAGAAAATAATTCTTTGTGTAGAAAGTACTTCGAGGGAATACTATTAACAATATTATCAACTATAAACGCGCATCAAAAACATTATATTACATTAGCGACCGTTATTGAATCCATGAAGCCATTCTTAAAGAATCTCAACGTATGATTATCTAAAATAATCGGTATGTACGTAAAAACATTCCCAAATCAACACGCGAAAAACCAACAAATATAATGTGTACTCGATACATGCACACGCATACACTTATTATCTGAATCCCACATAGACAAACTCGAATTATTATACACATACAATTTTTAGGTAGGCTTGGGATCCGTTAATTTCTTGAAACTTCGAAGGGACGTGTCGTCTCTCCTTGAATTTGGAAGAACCATAAAATAAACTAACGTTGGTTTAAAAAGTTGAATACTCGTGAAACCAATGAAAATCAAAGAATACAAAATTTAAAAAAATATTAGAATTTCTTTGTTCTTTTCCTCCAGGTCTCATTCTCTAACAAAGGTTTTAAAAATTCAAGTATGTTAGATTGATAAACGTCTCCTATTTGCTATTTCTCTTATAACACACACGCACACACACACACACACATCCGCACACACATAAACACACACACACATATATATATATGTGTGTGTGTGTCTTCGTGTGTGTGTATATTTTAATAAAATATAATATATAAATATTACACGCACGCACACTCTCTCTCACACACACACACACTCTCTCTCTCACACACACATTTATTAATATATATATATATATATATATTCTGTCTATACGTTATTTTTATGGATACAACTTATTTGAGTACGTGCTCTGTTTCTAATTTAACAGTATTAATTACATTTACCAACCTGAATATTTACTCAGAAAATATGCGTCCTCCGACAGGAATCGAACGTGTATCTCATGCTGAAACCGTCATTTTGCCTGCCGTGAGAGAACAGAAGGTTTAAACATAGATATTCGACGACCTTTCTCGATAATTGGTTTCTGTTCTGAAACGTAACCTAACGTTAACAATGGCAACATATTATATGTAATGGATGAAATCCGACAAATACTTTAATATATTTTCTGTTTATACATTATTTTTATGGATAGTAAATATATTAAGATATTTGCCGGATTTAATCCATTGCATAATTATATATATATATATATATATATATATATATATATATATATATATATAAATATTTCGATCACTTCGGTATGGTGTAATGATTTGCAAATTTATCTAACTAGATATAGACTCTCTCTCTCTCTCTCTATATATATATATATACTATATCACTATTCAGTCGTAAATGATTTAGTTAGAAAATTTGCAAATTTATCTAACTAGATCAATTAAGACTATGTAGTCATATAGTATATATATATATATATATATATATACTATATCACTACTCACTCGTAATTGATCTAGTTAGATAAATTTGCGAATCATTACACAATACCGAAGTGATCGAAATGGTTTTCTAAGCGTACCTTAGATGGGGATCAAGGCCGGAAGAATGGAACCCGGTCGAACTCAGTCATAATTGATCTAGCTTGCTAACCATGACAGCACGTTGAAGTACCCTGTTGGTCCTAGCTATGTAGTCAGCGTCACATTGACACTTAAATCAGTAAACTACGGTACTAGTCGGAAAGATATGCAGGACTCTTTAATATTTAGCGACCTCCCCTCGCGTTAGGATGTAGCACATGGCCGAATTTTATGTGGGGCTACCTCCCCGGACGAGACTCTGTCCGAAGGCATATATATATATATATATATATATATATATATATATATATATATATATATATATATATATATATGTGTGTGTGTTTTTGTGTGTGTGTGTGAAAATATATAGAAAATAGGAAGAAACTCATTAGATAAATAATCCAAAGTTCTTTAGTATTTTTGTTAAAAACAGAGCTCGATACAAAAGTAGAGCCTAATATAATTATTTATTTAAAAAAATATAATTGTTTATTTAAAAATAATTAAATTTAAAAATTTATTTAAAAAATATAATTATTTATTTAAAAAATATAATTATTTATCCCCCCCACCCCCAAAAAAAATATTCGCTTGAAGATGGAACAGAGCTTGGTACTTTAATTCAATTGAATTCAAATGATTCTATTGAAGTTTTCGGCTCTTGTTTTGAAACCTGTGAACTCTTATGTAGCGATGGAATCATATTTTTAAATATATGATTATATATATATATATATATATATATATATATATATATTTCTAAAAACTAATGAAATTTTTATTTATTAATCCGTCATATTTTTATTACATTAAATGTTATTTTTAGTGCATATCTATATTAGAATTGATCCTCCGTTTATTTTAAACTGAAGGAGAATGCTGTTTTCACGTCAAATCGACCGTCCTTATTTAAAAGATTAACACTGATGTTGCTTTGTTATTTGTAATATGTTCACATGCTTGTAAATACGTGATTATTTGGTTGGTGGTTTTTATAATTAACTCACTCCTCCTCCTCCTCCTTCTCCTCTTCTTCTTCTTCTTCTTCTTCTTCTTCTTCTTCTTCTTCTCTGTGCCGTTTCCCTTCAGGTCGTGGGCTGTCTACAACTCCTTCTCCTTTGTAGCTATTATAATTTTTTGTTTTTCCAAGCTCCCCCTTCTGATAATAGATTACTCAGTCGTGTTACTTTTCCTTATATCCTTCTAGCCTTTAATATGTCCTCATTGTGTCAATTTTTAAAGCCCCCATTCCTGATTATGGGATCTACAAATCCCCACTGTCTCTTTCTGATCCTAAACCTCATGACATTCTTATTATCCTTCTGTAGAACTAAATATTTTTTGTCTCATGTCTCCTCTTCAGCGATGAAGAAAGTGTCCAGTATTCATCGCCATATTTCCTCGTTTTGTGTCCTGGGAATATAAACTGTTTCGTTTTTATTTATACTAAATTTCAACTGTTTCTTTTTCATTCTATTGTACTTTGGCTATTAAACATTTTGTCTTGCTTTGAACTTGAAATACTTCTTCAAATCAACCACAAAAAGGTACCCGGGATACAAAAATATATTCATAAACCTTTCATAATTAAAAATAACACGAGGAAAACTGCAATACGAAATCCAAAAATGAAAAAAAAAAAAAAGAAAAGATTTTACAAACCTATAGAATAAGTTAACCGGTTATCGCTCTTCACTGGTCAGAAAGCGAGCGAAGCAATTAAAATATTTTGCACGCTGACTATGAATAGGGAAACAAAATACACAGATCAATAATATATTGAGATGAATATATCTATGAAAAGATTCCAGTAATTCCTAACAAGCAAACTTTTTATGAGCATGGGGATGGATGTCTTAATTTAATATAATTCAATCACTTGATTGTTAGAATGTAATCCACTCAAAGCTGATAATATATCCTCCTGAAAGGATGATGCATATTTCCAATTTTTAATAATGTGTTCCGAGTTTGAAAACCCGGATGTAACGGCACAATTACGTAACTTTTTTTTTTTCCAGGCGACCATTTTTAATACACGCTGGGATATGTTGATCAATCCTTTTCTCTAGAATTTTTGTGAACTTACTATGGTGATTTACTAAGCCTAAATTCAATGTGGTTTAAGGCCGAAAGTATGAAGTACAGTGTAAGAATCGAACTCACTACTTAGTCGTAATTGATCATGTTAGACAAATTTGCGAATCATTACACCGAACCGAAGTGATCGAAAAAGCTTAGATGTGGATCAAGGCCGGAAGTATGGAACCCGGTGAAGATCGAACTCAGTCATAATTGATCTAGCTTGCTAACCATTACAGCACGTTGAAGTACTCTGTTGGTCCTAGCTATGTAGTCAGCGTCACATTGACACTTACATCAGTAAACTACGGTACTAGTCGGAAAGATATGCAGGACTCTTTTGGAATTGGTCGAAAATACTGTAGTAATATTTAGCGACCTCCCCACGCGTTAGAATATAGCACAAGGCCGAATTTAATGTAGCGCTATCCGAGCCCATAGGGTCGGCCAAAAATTCCCCGTACACCACGGCTTTCTACCTCCCCGGACGAGACTCTGCACTTCGGCATAGCCTCGTCCTGGTTCCACTCTGCCCGAAGTCAGAGAGTTCGACAACAGCTAAGAGCTGAGCACGCGGCCAACTCATGCAGCCTAACTACCCGATATTCAGGTAGCCAGTAAAATGATTTTCAAAGCGCAGCTGAGATGTGACACAAGGCCGAAAGTATGGGGTACCCAGTGAGGATCGAACTCACTCTTCAGTGTTAACTGTTTTAGCGAGACAAGCCTGCTGACCATTACACAACGCCGAGGTACCCAGGAAGAAACTAGTATTTGTTTTTCATGTTTACTTTTCGTTTTACCAACTACTTTCCGCTTGTACCTTTTAATCATGACTGTTTTCATTGCAATGATAACGCTTTGTACCTCTTCTTTATGTATTAATATTTTTTTTTTTTTTTTTGTAGATTATAATGCACTCAAATAATGTGTTCGAACTAGAGTCTAAAGAACCGGTAAAACGTGAGGTGAATGGAACGGTAGGGAAATTAGGTAAGAAATAATTCTTTATTTTTAACTTACAGATTCTTTGGATTTCTACTCTTTTATTATTGGTGTCAATCAAAAATGTTTTTGCTTCCGTTGCTTGAAAATTTTAACGCCTGCAAAACGAAACTGATCAGAAAGGGACCAGTCTTCTTGTCATCTTATAGAACGGTCGCAAGGTCGGAGTGTCTTACCGACGAAACCCCAGACCACGTTTTTTGGGGCCCTTTTTTTTTTCAGAAAAAAAAAAAAAAATTTTTAAACTGACATTATATTGTCAGTCATCAACTAATAATATGCATCGTGTATCTACATGGCCGGGGCGGTACGTAATAAGCAGGAAACCCCGACGAGGGCAAAGGGAGAGGGTGAGAGGAAAGTTAATCAAAATATTTTTATGGTAAAGGGGGAGATGGAAGTGAATCGAATTAAGCAGTAATTTTGTTTTAACAAAATTATGTAAAATATAGATTATAATGTTTGATAGAGAATTAGGTGTCTAAAAAATTTTTTTTAAATTCAGTATTTAAATTCTTAAATTAACTAGTTTAGGGATTTAGTACAAGTTTACTATTATTGTAAAAAATATATTTATTATATTAAAGAAAAATTTAAGCTTGCAATAGTACATTTACCCGAAATATTGTGATTCACAATATAGAAAGAATCCTATGGTAACAATGAAATCATCCATATTAATATCTAAAATAATTAGTGAATGCAATTTTTATTTATTGTTATATTGGTAAGTTTAATTAAGGTTTAGGTTTCATTATTTAAAGGTATTAGAAGGTAATATTAAATATTTTGTTTTTTCTTATATGTCTCTCATAAATCTATTTCTTTAAGTTTATACATACTTACATTAACAAGTACAAATACATACATGGACACACATGTAACAATATCCACAAAAAATCATTCATCTTCGTACATAAATTATATATACATTTCATAAACATAATCTATATTTAAATATTTCACGTGATATTAAGTACTAAGAATATAAGGTGATATTAAGTATTAAGAATATTAACTTTAAATGTCATTATAATGATCTCATCACTTCTATTTAAGATCAAATCCTGCAAAAAAAAAAAAAAAATATATATATATATATATAAATAAATACATGTATACATATATCTCCCCACATATACATACAATATACATATATATCCACATACATGTACAACTACATACCTATACATGTAAATTCACACACATGTAGAATTCACACACTTATATATATATACACATAACGACACCTAGCATAAATAATAATGTCATTATTCAATTATGCCCTCCACTAGTATATTCATATTCGCACATACACACATACATATATATATGTATATATACACCCATACTACCATACACATGTGCCCACAAATTAAATATATATATATATATAAATATAAACACCCTTATCAATATTGTTCATACATATATACATAAATAGGTTCACATATAACAAAAACCCACATATCAAAGATTACAATGTTCATGTGTTCAAGCATGTATTTCAAAAAACAAAATTAAAATTATCCCTTTTATATGGTTGGATCTACACATACTTCGTTAAGATGAGGTGGTTTCTATGCCTACATTTACATATCAACTCGTTGTGTCTGTTTAATAATCTGTCCGGATCCTTATGTTTTATAATTAGAAGTTTTTCCTTAATGCACAAATTGCATCGGTCTCTGAAATTTATTGGAGTTTTAGCTTTTGAGATGATTCTCCATTTTATTTGTGGGGTTAATTTGTTTTCCAATAACTCCCAATAGTGCTTAGAAAGGGCAGTTGAATTCTTTTTTGATTCATTGGTGAAGGATTGGCGATGGTTATAAAACCGTTGTTTACAATTTCCCGCCGAAATGCCTATGTAGATCTTCTTTTGTGTAACATCCTCCTTGGGGAAAATTGTAGCCTCGTATACGACGTTTTCGGACAGACATACTCCATTTACAGGACAAAGGACAAACAGATCCTTCCCTGAAGCTACAGGTAGATTTGGTCTTTGGGTTAGTATTAGGATCTTTCAGTAGTTGATATATATATATATATATATATATATATATATATATATATATATATATATATATATATATATGTGTGTGTGTGTGTGTGTGTGTGTGTGAAAATATATAGAAAATAGGAAAGAACTGGTTAGGTAAATAATCCAAAGTTCTTTAGTATTTTTGCTATTATTTTTAAAAATAGTGCTCGATACAAAAGTAGAGCATAAATATAATTATTTATTTAAAAATATGATTCCAACTCGCGATGTAAGAGGTCTCATGTTTCAAAACAAGAGCCGAAAACTTCAATATAATTATTTGAATTAAATTGAATTAAAGTAAGCTCTGTTCCATCTTCAAGCAAATTTTTTTCTGGAATAAATTATTTCTGAAATTTAAGTGTTTTAATAGTATATTCATAATTGAAATCAAAATTTCCATGGTAACAGCCAGGGCGGATTATTTAAAATAGGTAGGGGCGTGTTGGGTGTTAATAATACGTATCAGTATAAAGTTACTTTCATAGATGTCAAGTCAGGGTAAGGGGGTGTCTAAATTTGAAACGATGTTTTCGCCTAGTCTGGTTTACGTGTTTATGGAGATTTATTTAATTTTTTTATTTTATTTCTTTATGAAAGGGATTTGTGCATATAAAAACTGCCGTAACATTTGTATATATATATATATATATATATATATATATATATATATATATATATATATATATATATATATATTTAGCAACATTTAATTCGATGGATATGTTCGTCATTACAATTGGTTTCCCGAAATTGAAAAATACTAATGACTTCAGGGCTTACGGCTACATAACGTTGAAACCCCGGTTAACGTACGATCAACGAAGTTAAGCAAGGTCGAACTACATAGGCGGCCGTTTTGAAATAACAGGTGCTGTAAGCTTAGGTGTGCGGGTGGTGTAATAGTTAATTTTTTTTTTTTTTTTTTTTAAGCATTTCACCCCAAGCAAGGCGGGGAGCCACTAGGACGCAAGGGGTTACAGAAAATAGGAAGATCAGATAGGAGTGATAGAAGAAAGGATGAGGGTAGTAGATAGATTAAGGCAACTGGAGATGTCGATTGACATTACACTTGAATAGCTGGAGATTATAACTCTCAGGGAAACAGGAGAAGGGAAGAGAGTTCCACAGGCGAGAGGTGCGAGACATGAAGCTATTAGAGTAGTAGAGACGGCTACATTTATGAGTTTCGACAGTGAAGGGGTGAGAGCGGGATGCCAGCCTCGTAGGGCGCTTGAACTCATGAAGTTTGGGAACCAGCGAATGCAGTTCCTCGGAGCAATTTCCATGAAAGTATTTGTAGAACAGACAGAGGGAGGCGACGGTGCGTCTGTGAGAAAGTGACTGTAGACGAGACGCCAGGGTAGGGCCAATCATATTACATATCCGCCTCTGGAGCCTATCAAGAACCCTGAGGCAAACAGAAGGGCGCCAGACCATATATGGCAGCAATACTCCATGCAAGGGCGAATTGTGGATTTGTATATCTGGAGGATCGACTCCGGGGGAGAAAAACTTCCTAGCACGGCTCAGGGAGCCAACTTTCCTCGCAGTGGACGAGGCAATTGACTCGATGTATTTATTCCATCTCAGGTCAGCAGTCAACGTGAGACCGAGAAGCCGCAGAGAGTTGCTCTCGGAAGTTGAGCGTCAGACATTATAATGGAGGGAAGGGAAGGCTCTCTGTGGTGATTAATAGAGAGCAGTTTAGTCTTCGAAGCGTTGAAGTTGACCAGCCAAATCTTGCCCCAGTTCACAATCGATTGGAGGTCCTTTTTCGAGGCGCACGGCAAGGTGAGTTTTGTCAGCGAGACTGGATTTGTTTTTGAGGCAGGAATAAATTGTGGTGTCATCCGCGTAGATGCCGACTTGAGAAGTTACGGCGTCAGGAAGGTCATTTATATAGATAAGGAATAGAGTGGGGCCTAGGATGGAGCCTTGAGGAACTCCTGCGTTCGTGGGGTAGGAACTGGAGGAGAATCCGTTGTGAACGACCTTCAATTCACGGTTTGACAGGAATGATTGTATTACGTTATATAATTGACCCGTAATGCCATAACCCTGGATCTTGCGGAGAAGGCCGGCGTGCCAAACCCTATCAAATGCTTTGGAGATATCTAGTGCCACGGCTCGGGCTTCCCCGTTATTTTGGAGAGTTCGGTAGACTGTTTCCGTGATGGCTGTGAGCACATCGGCTGTAGATCTGGCAAAGCGGAAACCATATTGCTTGTCTGAGAGCAGATTATTGGATGTGAGGTGGTTAACCACCCCGGTATTGATTAGAGCTTCGAAGTTTTCTCCGAAGAGGGGAAGGAGACTGATAGGACGGTAGTTGGAAGGGTCAGAGGGGTCGCCGGAGTTCTTGAAGACAGGAACAATCGAAGAGAACTTCCAGCAGTCAGGAAAACAAGATTCCTTGAGGCAGTAGTTGTATAGTTTCGAAAGGGCGGGCGCCAGTTCAGGCGCGCATTTCTTGAAGACAATGGCTGGTATCCCATCTCCACCACTCGCCTTGTTGAGATCTAAATTGGAGATAACGCCCAGTACCAAGGTTGGGGTTATGTTTAACCCACTCAATATGGCCTCAGTTCTAAGAGGAAAGTCAGGTATGGGTACACCAGAAGAGTCGAGCGTCGAGTTGGATGAAAATTTCCGAGCAAAGCATTCAGCCTTGTCGGTAGAGGAGGTCAAGACTTCGAACTGGTTGAATAGAGGAGGTATAGAGGGTTTGCACTTATTCAATACACTCTTGCAGAGACGCCAATAATCTTTGGAGCCAAATTTGCGAGATGCAATACGTTCCTTCATTCGAGCCGCAAATAGTGACTTAGCATCATTTAGGACACGCTTACAATCGTTACGGGCGGCGGCAAAGAGACGTCTATTGCAGTCAGACATGTCGCTACGGTATAGGTGGAAGTAGTGGTTCCTATGGGCGATGGCGGCTGAGCAAGCAGCCGAAAACCAGGGGCAGGAGCGCGTCTTAGCCCTATATATGTCCTTGATGGGATGAAAGCGTCGATTCCAGCTTTAACCCAGGAAGAGACCTCAGAAGCACATTCTTGGACGGGGAGCTTAAAGACTCCATCCCAGGGGACATCGCGGAGGAAATCACGGAACGCGTCCCAGTCAGCTCGTTGATAATAGAACGAAGTTCTAGTGGTAGGAGGTTCTTTATAGGGGGAGGAGTTAAAGGAGATGTTAACCGATACTACTGCATGGTCAGAGTTACCAAGTGGGCATAGTTGCGAGGCGCTGCAGGATGGAGGTAAAGCACAGGTCGAGTAGAGAGGCTTTACTTACCCGGTTGAGGGCAAAACGAGTGGGGAAGTTAACTATCTGTGTGAGGGAATGGGAGTTAATTACTCGGGATTGTTAATTGGAGGACCGAATTCCAATTCTAACCTGCGAGGAAATTTGCTTTACATATAAGTCGTCCATGCGTCGAATATTGATAACCCATCTGGTCTGGTGCTTCTGATATGTATTTAGAGATTCTTGATAAAATATAGAATAGAATCTGCAATGTTATTGGTCCTTACCTGGCAGCACGGCTTCAGTCTCTTGTCGACAGCCGTAACGTAGATTCCCTGGGGCTTTTTCTATAAATACTTTCAATGTAATTGCCATTCCTCTATGATACATAGATTTTATGAATATGAAGTGCAGTGTTAGATTGACGAAAATGTCTCATCATTTTACTGTTGAAATGATTAGACGCAACCGTAATTTCTATACTAAGAGTTTCTTCTATCGTACTTCTCGCTTGTGGAACTCTCTTCCAGTTACTTGCTTTCAGACAACATTGATATTTAAAATTTGAAATGCAATGTCAATCGTTATCTCGTGTCCTCTTAACTCCGGTTCTCTCATTGTTCTCTCTCTTTAATAGTGTTTTTTCACATATTCTCTCACACTCAGTAACACCTTGCGTCTTAGTGACTTTATTGCCTTGCTTGGGATTAAATAATTAAAAGAAATGTATACAAAACAATTACTAGAGTTGATTCAAAACAAGGAAAAGCACATAAGATGACATGAAGATGTCAGTAGGTTTATTTCCTTCTGGCCTTAAGAGCCTCTCTTAAAGTGGCGCCAGCTCACGCAGAGGATGGGAAATCAGCAGCCAGGCTCAAATGTCATAGTATATCTATATTTATACAAGAGAAAATGAATTAAATTTCTTGTCGGGCAACATATCTCGTGTTGATCTTCAACTAAAAAGAAACGGACATTAGAATTCTAAACTTTAAAGTTCGTTTTTGTCAATCGAAAAGATGCGGTTGTTCTAATTACAGTATAAAAACCAAAATAAGAGAAAAAATCGAGAGAATAAATAGTAGAACTGTTTACCTGTTGTTGATCGATAAGTGGTATCTTTTCAGATATTTAATAATATGACAAAATTTTAAATAGACTGCCTAATGAGGGAAACGTCATTTTTTTCGAAGTTACAATTTTAACTAAAAAAAACAAAACAAAGCAAACGTATAATAAATCCATTGTCGAACACAGGAACACGCACACACACACACACACACACACACACACACACATATATATATATATATATATATATATATATATATATATATATATATATTATAGAGCGTTCGGTTAGCAAGGTCGAATTTACTGTATTTAAATTGCAATCTTCCATGAATCTCTCACGTACATTCATATCTGCTCATGGCGTATTCAAATGTAAACAAATAACGCCACACATTATGAAATGGAAAAAAATACGATAATTGTAATATATATATATTACATGAATCATTCATACAAAAAATAGATTAGTGAGTTAATGATATAAATGGTGAGAATACATCTTCGCAAACACATTTATTAAAATTACATTAACCCACGAACCTCTAGATGAATATTATGATCCCTTCTTTTAATAAATTCAACTTGTATAAGGTCTTTTTTTAATGCTAGTACTTTTATCTGTTCAGACAGACATCATCAGGCATGGAAATTGATTTGTTTGTTTTTTGGGGTTTTTTTTTTTTAAATACATCCAGGTAATAACGGGAGACGAAAGATTAGATGTGAATCGAAATATGTTTTTTAGAAATGTGATTTTGTTAACTGTAAGAAATTCTGGAGCATGCCGTCGCAACGCTAAGGTTGAATTTTTTGAAAATTTATTTGAAAAAATTCAACCTTAGCGTTGCGACCGCACGTTTTTTTTACGTGAGCACGTTTTTTTTACGTGAGCACGTTTTTTTACGTGAGTACGTTTTTTTTTTACGAATATGGTAATTGGAGAATTGTTTTATTGTAGTAGTTTTTTTCAGTGAATGTGGCATGAACTAAATTGTTCAATAAATATAGCAATGTCGCAGCTATTATCCTAGAAGTTGCACGTTGGTTCAGTTCTTTTTAAATCAAATATGTGGTGCAGTTCAATTTATATTATCTATCTATCTATATATATATATATATATATATATATATATATATAAAGAGAAAGAGCAATACAAAGAAAAAGAAAGGAAGAGAGACAGACATTCCCAATAGCTCGTCTAATTTGTTCATCAACGATGTAATTAAGGAAGTCATTATTAATGAGTGTTAGTTTAATATTTTTTAGTTCACTATAGAAAATCTTTCTTGTTGAAGAATTTGATTTTGCCAGGTTTATTAAGTTTCTATAATAGATATTTTGTAATATTCACTTTTATAATTAAGAATGCGGGTTTTAATGCTAGTTGTTTTTTTTATGTGGGAATGTAGTAAATGTATTATTATTAGTGTCTACTATTACATCAAGAAACAGGATATTGCTGTCCTTGTTAAGTTCGTATGTGAAATTAACTACGGAGTTTTTTTAAGTTTTTTCTTGTTCATGTATTTCGTCTGTGTTTTTGACTGAAATAGGAATGTCTTCTACAAGGTAAATCTGGGTTTTATTTGTCGTATTAAGTACGTTATTTTCTAGGTTATATGTAGAAGTTGCTAAATGTTGGTCCCAGGATGGAACCCATGGAAACACCATTTAATTGTACGTAAATGTTATTTTGATGAGCATAGAAATGAGCTTCCGTGTAGAGTAGTTTTCTTAAAATATTAGGACACATTTTTTAATGGTGGGGGAGAGATGGATTGTTGTAAATATTCTTTATGATTCTATCTATCTTTTCCCTAACTGGGACGTTGATGAAAAAACTTAGGAGGGACTATGGTTTCAATTATATATATATATATATATATATATATGTGTGTGTGTGTGTGTGTGTGTGTGTGTGTGTGTGTGTGTGTGTGCGATTAATATCAAAAATATAAAAAGGTTATATAAAAACTATAAAATTTGTCATTTATCAGATTGATGTTATATTCAGCACACCGACTCCAGAGTTTCGGAGACGAACCTCTTTTTAATTGTCCTGTCCGCTCGTCAGGAGGCATCAGCAATTGACTACCGATTTTCTCATTGCTGTTAGTTTTATATTAAGTTAAAAAATGATTTATTTAAAAACAATAATTTTTGTGTTTATATATATATATATATATATATATATATATATATATATATATATATATATATATATTGCCATCCACAAATAGACCGTTTCGCTGTATTGCGGCTTATAAGTGTGGCTAGATATCCGATTGCCTCAAGCCGGGATCGAAATCCGACTGGGTTGGCATCAGTCGGGGATTTTACCTCTGAGCGGTAGAGAGCAAGGCGGATTTTTACGTACTTCTTCATTGTTTATAAATTCGCGCTTTCTCCTAAGATTGCTCGTCCTGAATGAAATTTTCCGGGGGCGTATATGTTGTCACCCACAGACTGACAGTCTCGCGGTATTACAGCTCATAAATGTAGCTAGACATCTGATTACCTAAAGCCGGGATCGAAACACGACTGGTTTGGCATCAGTCGGAGATTTTGCCCCTGTATATTTATGAGTTATATATATGAGGTATATTTAGGCTGCAAGTGTTTATCCAAACAAGTTTGATTAAAAAGGTCTGACAGCCATGTTTGTTTCATTTTTATTATTGTATTTTTCCAGTTTTCTAATAATGTTTTGTATATTGTGCACAAGATTGTACAAGGTTCATGTTATTTTGTTTAAGTATTTTTAACTGTCTCATTCCTTTTCAAGAACCAATGTGATGTATGCGTGGGTGGAGGGCAAAACTCATTTTCCTACAGTTTGGTATCTTTTTGTAAAATTTGAAATAGTCTGAGGTGGCTTCATGTATAAAGGTTATTGGGAACGAGGCTGCGACAAGAGAAATGCGATTTTCTAATATCTCTGAAAAAAACAAAAAGAAAACTTAATTTAGTCAACGCTTTTCTTCCTCTGATGGACTTTATAAACGCAAATGAGAGGATTTCATTTTGTAGCATGTATTTATAAGCAATAGCAAAAATATTTGTTTTAAAAATTATTAAGTTAATGAAAGCACAAAAATATTCATCAGGTTAGCTGAAAAGTTATGGAGGACCCAACGTGACGAAATTCAATATCTAATAAACGTGTGAGTTGCCTTATTCACGAATTGTAGTAGCGTTAATTCCTACCCATCGTATGTTGACCGTAACTGGATTTCGAATGGGCCACTTTCTATTTCTTAAAATACTTTCAACACTCCGTTACCATAGTCAAACAAGGTAAAGTTGATGGTGGCTGAGTTCCGTTTGATGTACAGGGCTTCTCTTAGAATGAAGTGTTTTCGAAAATTTGATTTACAAAGGACCCTAGTGTTTGCTACGAGAATCTTTCTTCAGGGTTCCGGCTATGCCCAACACACGATGTCTAGGAATTAACGTTCACACAGTCAAAATATGAAAATAAACTAACAACATCAGAAACAACAGCCCCTTGAAAATGACTGAAGAAGTGCTCGAAACCTCTTGGGACAATCAAGGGTATGGACAGTTTTGGGACTCGCTCAATCAAACCAAACGCAAAAGATGTAAGAAAGCTGGAAAAACTATATAAAGAACTAATTAAATTTTCCTTGCCCGTCGTATTTAACGAAATGTATATATATATATATATATATATATATATATATATATATGATGATGATGGACTCTCCCGTCGATTTCGACGTATGAGGTTCCGACAACTTTTTAATGACCTTTATGTTTGAATATAGAGTGACATTTCAGACCTGCTAATGACTTGCAAAGAAAACCACAGATTGGGCAAGCGTGTGAGCAAAGAGGGTGCACTTCTCTGGCACCTTCTGAGGCTTTTTTCCTTTCTCTTGCTTCCCGGAGCTTGACAACGCTTGCCGCCGAAAAATTCCTGATTCCAGTGTAAGTTACACTTTTCCAAGCTTTGCGATCCAAGGCAGTATTCCCCAAATCAGTGTGTGCAATATTTGCAGCTGCAAGGTTACTTTTCAGCTTATCTTTAAACCTGAGCAAGGGTCGGCCAACATTCCGTTGACCACCCTCAAGCTGGCTGTGCATGAGAATCTTTGGAATTCTACAATCTTGTATCCGCACAACATGACCGACCCATCGTAACTGTACCCTCATGAAGAAGCTCTCAATTCCGTCAATGTTACACATCGTTAGAAGGTCGACATTGGATTTTTTGTCCTGCAGGGTTAGTCCACAGATCGCTCGGAGACATCTTTTGTGAAAGACATCTAATTGCTGAATCTGCTTACGATACAGGGTCCAGGCCTCTGATCCATACAAAAAAGTAGTGAGGACAACTGCTTTGTACACGGGGATTTTTGTCGCATTTATATATATATATATATATATATATATATATATATATATATATATAAAGTTCAAACAATTATTTTAAGACATTTTTTTTATGTTTATACGTTCTTTTTATAGATATGAATATTTGTATCTAAAAAAGAACATATAAACATAAAAAAATGTCTTAAAATAATTTTCGGACTTTGTCCATTTCATAATGTTTACATTTAGATACGCATCGAGCAGAGATGAATATATGAGAGAAAATCATGGAGGATTGTGGTTTAAAAACAGTAAAATCGACCTTGCTAACCAAAACGATCCTCTGTGGCTCAATCGGTAAAAGTACGTCAGGCTATATGACGGTTCCGTATAGGATACAGGTTCGATTCCTCTCGGAGGATGCATATTTTCTATGAAACTTTCTCGGACATTCAGGTCGGTAAATGTTGTTAATACTGTTTTATTATAAAAAGAGCATTTAGTTAAATATTGGTATCTATAAAAAGAACATATAAGCATAAAAAACGTCTTTATATATATATATATATATATATATATATATATATATTAGGTGGGCTGGTCATGTTGTGAGGATGGATGAGCATAAGATTCCATAAAAGGTGCTGTATGGACAACTGCTAAACTCCAAGCGTTCAGCTGGACGTGCACTCTTATGCTACAAAGAAAATTGAAAAACAACTTGAAAAGTCTCAACTTTGATCTGAAAATCTGTGAAGCCCAGGCATCAAACCGAAAAGAGTAGCGTTAGACATGTTTCATTAAGTTAAAGGGTTTTGAAGACAGTAGACTGAATCACCATCATCGGCTTCGCGAAGCTCTCAAGAAGAGACACCCTCAAAATCCTGCTTTAACAAGTTTCACCTGTCAGTGTGGCTTTATCGCCCGCAACAAGGCTGGTCTAGTGTCACACTTAAGAAAGCACAAATGAAATATATCTTTCCCTTTCCTGATTTTCTCCACAATAGACCCAGCTAGCATGCATACGTGTAAAACGAAAGCACCATTCAATGCTGATCCTCATTTATCGTTCACGATAGGAGAATCCACCGCACACACAGATATATATATATATATATAAATAAACAAGGCTAGAACATGTAAAACTTGGGATGACCCATGCCCTTTATGCCTCCATGAGAAATTGCACATAATTAAGCTTCTAAATAATAATAATCTATTAAACAATAGACACGAGTTAACGGTTTTTTGTAGGCATCATCAGATTTTTGGTTTGAATTATTAGCTAAAAACTAGCATACAATATAATAACTTGTTTAATCCATAGCCCACTCATCAGTTTCATGGTTTGAATAATTAACTAAAAACAATATAACACTCTTCATAATCCATAGCCCAAATAAATAGTTTAAATACCCTAAAAAAAGATAACCCTTTATGAAGTCGTCAAAAAACAAACGTTACGACAGTTTTTTATATGCACAAATCCCTTTCATAAAAAAATAAAATAAAAAAATAAATTAATCTCCATAGACATGCAAACTAGACGAGGGTTAATACATCTTCCGTTTCAAATTTAGACACCCTCACCTTTCCCTGACTTGACATCTACGAAAGTAACTGTATACTGATACTTATTATTAACACCCAACACCCGCCTACCCAACTTAAACAATTCGCCCTAGCTGTTACCTTGGAAATTTTGATTTCAATTTTTAAAACACGTAAATTTCAGAAACACGTTATTCCAAAAAAATTTCGCTTGAAGATGGAACAGAGCTTATTTTAACTCAGTTTAATTTAAATAATTATATTGAAGTTTTCGGCTCTTGTTTTGAAACATGGGACTTCTTATGTCGCGATTTGGAATCATATTTTTAAATGAATAATTATATATATATATATATATATATATGTTGTGTATGATACACCTAATTTACATAAGCGGACTACCGACCATATAAATATGGGTTGGTACCGGAAGACGGGGAAGATAGTAGAGATTAAGAAATTGAATCCAGAGACTCTGCCCGACTGCGATTTAGTCAACCCATTATGCAGGAACAGTCTTCCCAAGAATATACCAAACTAACTGTAAATATTGTGTACCTATTCTTTGTTTCAATACATTTTGTTAACGTACATTTTGTGTTGTATTATTCCATGCTTATTTAAGCTTCAACAATATATATAAAGTGTATATATATATATAAATATATATATATATATATATACATAACAAATCATCAGTGTGGCTAGACATGAGATTGCTTCAAGCCAGGATCGAAACCCGACCGATCTGACATCAGACGCTCAACAGTGGATCATCGGAGAAAGCGAATTTTTTAACACCTTATATATGAGATATAAGCATTATCAGCTACCAGAGTGCTCATTTCATCGCAAAGGACGTTTAGCGTTAATACCAGCCACCAACAAATTCCTTTTCCTCCGAGATGGTATGGCGTATATAGTCATCCACAGACAGACTATTTCGCTGTATCAGAGCTCATCAGTTTGTTTAGACATGCGATTCGAAACCCGAAAGGTTTCACATCAGTCGGAGACTCTCACCCCTAGGCCTTAGGAGAAAGGGAATCGGGGTGGCCATTTATATTTGCTTTGTATATGTTTGTCTTGGAAAAATTATAAACATCCATCTCTCTAATCCTAGCCTGATCTCTCTCTCTCTCTCTCTCTCTCTCTCTATATATATATATATATATATATATATATATATATATATGTGTGTGTGTGTGTGTGTGTGTGTTTGTGTATGCGGGTGCGTGTTTGTGTGTCCATCGCAAATAAACTAATAAAAATAATCTCATAAATTTCTATTCTCACCGTAACAGCAAAATAAAATCCATGATAAGCGCCGCATTATATTTACGAGCACTCAGAATTTGTAGCCCTCAATATTTATATGAACAGGAGATACTTTTAAGCAAATCATTTCATATTAAACGCGAAACAAAAAAGCTCGTAAAATATTTAAAAAAAGAAGAGTTGTCAATTTTGACAAGCCCAACGAATCAGAATATATTATTCTACTCATGAACTCTATTATAAATGAAATTGGAAAGAATTTATCTAAGCTTAACAAAGAACGTTTTGCAACTACTTCTAAAACAATAAAATACTTAATTAATACGAAATAAAATAAAACTTGAAGGAGGAAATTTACCTTATTACTCGTAATAATTGCCACCATATATAGAAGCCTCAAGGAAATTAAATAAAATATTATGTGATTAAGAAAGGGATGTTTTACAAACCAATGTATTAGTTTCTCAACGGAATAAGTTTGAATTTTGATTTAGAAAGTGCTACTCAGATTCAAAGAGAAAGCAATCTACTAAGAGGAAAATACAAAGAAACTACTTTAATTGACAGATCATCGACACCAAATATACGTCAAATTTCTTACAGCAATTCACATTTCTTGGCAGAATTTCTATCCTTCACAATGGAGGATATTTAATGACGAAAGATGTAGAAACAGAAACAAAAAGAAAAAAAAAGAAACTAAATGAAGTCGGCAAGATTATGTAGCCAAAAAATTAATTTGAAAAATAAAATTTTAATTGAAAATTACCAGCGTCCCTTTTCCTTCATGCGAATTTTTTCACAACTTTGTCATAGATTATATACATATATATATATATATATATATATATATATATATATAGAGAGAGAGAGAGAGAGAGAGAGAGAGAGAGATGGATGATAGAAATATCAAATATATGTATATATATTCATATAGATAGATAGACATAACAAATATATTTATATATATATATATATATATATATATATATATACATATATATATATATATATATATATATAGATAGATAGATAGAGAGATAGATAGGTAGATAGATGAATAGATAGAAATATCATATATATATAGATAGATAGATAGATAGATAGATAGATAGATAGATAGATAGATAGAAATATAGAATATATCAGGTCATCCCATAAGTTCTGTCCGATTTTTAACCTTTTGTTAAAATGAACGAAATTTAAAGAGTATTTTATAATGTCTAATGGTGCTGAACATTATTTTTATGTTTAGATGCATTTAAACTGATCAAATTTTATTTCAGAGAACAATAAAATTAAATTTTGTTTGATTAAAACAATGCTAACATGGAAGTACCCAAGAATCATTTGAGGCACATAATGCTTTATGAGTTCAAGAAAGGAAACTCAGCAGCCGAAGCGGCTAGAAACATTCACTCAGTTTATGGAGATGTGTGAATGAAAGAACTTGCAGAAGATGGTTTTGCAAAATTCAGAGGTGGAGATTTCACCCTTGAAGATGAAGATCGAACCGGGCGTCCAGTTGAGTTTGATGAAAAGCTTCTTGAAGCAGCCCTTGAAGAAAATCCTGCTTTATCAGTTGAGGAATTGGCAGTGGTTCTCAGTTCAAACCATACAACTGTTCATCGTCATCTTCAATAACTTGGAAAAGTTCCTAAACTTGGAAAATGGGTGCCTCATGAATTGTCTGAAAACAACCTCAAATTCCGAGTTGACATCTGCTCTTCTCTTCATTCTCGCCAACTTGTTTCACCTTTATTGGATAGACTTGTGACTGGCGACGAAAAATGGATGTTTTATCGAAATGTTAAGCGTCGTAGACAGTGGCTTGGTAAAGGGGAAGGACCCCAGCCACAGCCGAGAAGGGAACTTCATGGGCAAAAGGTTCTTCTTTCAATCTGGTGGGATCGCCAAGGAATAATCCACTTTGAATTCTTACCACCTAATGCAACAATTAATGCTCAAATATACTGTCGGCAATTAGAGCCTTTGAACCAAGCTTTGAGGAAAGAAAGACCTGCTCTAGTGAATCGAAAAGGGGTGATGTTTCATCAGGACAATGCACGACCCCACACAGCAAGAATCACGTCACAAAAGATCGAAGAACTTGGTTGGGAGAAAATTCCTCATCCACCTTATTCTCCCGATCTTGCTCCTTCAGACTACCATTTGTTTCGTAGCTTACAGAATCATTTGGAAGAAACAGCTTTTGTAACACAGGAAGAGGTTAAAACTGACATTTGTGAGTTCTTCGAATCAAAGCCAAAAGAATTTTACAGTAATGGAATTAATAATCTTGTTAATAGATGGAAGGAAGTCATAGATAATCAGGGAAAATATATTGTTGATTTAATCTGTAATTAAATGTCACATTTGGTCACTTGTTTTCTTTATTCAAAATTCGGACAGAACTTATGGGATGACCTGATATATATATATATATATATATATATATATATAGATAGATAGATAGATAGATAGATAGATAGATAAATAGATAGATCATATATATATATATATATATATATATATATATATATATATATATATATATAATATCAAATGCTTTCCTTTTATATATATATATATATATATATATATATATATATATATATATTGTGTATATTTAGGCAGCAGATTTTCATTAATACATGTTTCATTAAGTAACATAGACATGTTTTTGTCTATTTATTTTAAGTAAGTTCCTTTCATATTGCCTGATGAGCTTAATCATATTATCGTTGAAAGACGAAAGGAAAACATCATATTGATATATGTTTAAATCCAATCTAACCTTTCGGCTTACACAAGCCATTATCAAAGATGACAATTTCAATAAATCAATCAACACAGGGACGAACGAAACAACAATGATTTAAACATCTATCAATATGGTGTTTTCCTTTCGTCTTTCAACGATAATGTGATTAAGCTTATCAGACAATATGAAAGGAACTTACTTAAAATAAATAGACTAAAAAACTTGTCTATATTATTTAATGAAACATGCATTATTATCATATATATATATATATATATATATATATATATATATATATATATATGATGAAAACATGCACACACAGACATATATATATATATATATATATATATATATATATATATATATATATATATATATATATATATAGTTTGCCTGGCTCTTTAGGTTCATATTTAGGTTTGCTCTACTTAGTAGTCAATTTTGCTTTACTCGTTTTGAAGGTTTTTTTTTTTCTTTGGACTCTGAGCGTGAATTCTGAACGATTGTTTTCGCCTCAATTACATGGTCTTAGTTCTTTTTTTTTATCCCTTATTTTCCCTTGGGCATTGGTTTGTTCAATTACAAGCCTAAATACCTAAGGTTTTTCCAAACGAGTATAACTATATATATATATATATATATATATATATATATATATATATGTATTAGTGAATATACATAATATCCAACGTCGATAACACAACTCGAAGTTTCATGCAGTTAATGCAATCTTCAGGTGTGGAGATCCTGATCGTTATCGAACGCATTCTCGTGATGATGATGATGTAAAATTGTGTGTACAAACATGTCTACTTAAAATATAGAATTAACTATAAATAATTAATATCGTTCAAATACGTAAGATCAAAAGTCGAAGTACTAAAAAAATAATAAATAATTAAAAAAATTATTTAAATTTGAATTGGGATTCGAATGTAAACAGTATATCAAGGGAGGTAAATCGTTTTTATCATAAAATACCCAAATTTTGCCTATTAACACAAATTAGAATGCAAATTAGAAATATAATATAAAAGTGCAAAAAGAAATAATAAATTGGGAATATATATCTAATGTACTTATAACATGAAATTATATACACACACACACCTTATAAATTAATCGAGTACAGTAATATTGCATTGTATGTGTGTATAGATATATAAGGAAAGTTATTGATAATTGGTTCTGAGAATATTAAAAGTTGTTGCATATTATATTAATATCCGTAAAATCCATTTTGTAATCATTTTTAATCGGAGTCAATCTTTTGGGATTTATGGATACATGTAAACATTAATTCGGACATCGTGTTCAGCAAGTTAGAATTATTTAAGTGTTTTAATATAATAAGCTTCTTCAAGGGTCACCTGTCTCCCTTTGCCTTGTGTGGCACGATTATCTCCCAGTTAATGGCTGGGTTCTTATGGATGTTTTTTAATCACCAAACGTAGATTGAAAGCATTGTACAGTTTTTTTTATTTGATATTGCTAAGTGTCATTTTGTTGTGGTAAAAACACAATTTCCAGTTGTTCACAGTGGATCCAAAGTAATATTTAATATTAGGTTGTAGCAAAAATAATGGCGTTTTTGACGTTAGGTTGAACGTCAAAAAACGACATTATTTTTGCACCAACCTAATATCAACGTCTGAGTTAATGTTAGTTCTGTATATAATGCCCTCAGTCATACACAGGCCGTTTAATGGACAGGTTGCGTTTTTACGGCAGTTGCATTGACTTTTACTAGGGTTATTTTTTAGTGTTTTGTTTGGGATTTTGCTTAATACCTTATTGATATGTTGGGATATGTAATTATCTAAGTTTTTGTACAGCTAGAGCTTACCTTAATGTTATTTTTGCTTCAGTGTTAGAAAATGACCAAAAATGTTAGTGAATTAAATTAAGGAAAATTCTACCTACATTGGTTTTGACATCACTGTGGTATGGTGGGTTGAACCATATTATGTTACGTTTTGTGCATGCAAAATCTATTCTATTATCCTAATTTCGCTTGTTTTTTTGTTTTTTTTTATTTTTCAGAAAGTCAATCTGAACATATTAGTGAAAGCCATTTGTATTTAAAGGGTCAAATGATGTTGGTAAAAGAATGGGATTGTCTCATGTTTCTCGGAACCCCGGTGTAAGTATTTTCTTGAAATTAAGCTTTTTCGTCGATCTTTTTAAGTTAACACGAACTTCGATATTTCAAATATTTCAAATAATTTTTACTAAGCCTAGTTCAATATGGCACCGAAACAAATAGTGAGATAATGGGGTTAGGTTGACTGTTGTGATTATTGTGCAGGTCAATAATTGTTTGCAAATTGTCAGCGTCCATGCTAGGGATCAGTCTTCCGACACTAGTGGAAAACCCACAAGTAGCTCGATTTACATAATGAGTTTTCAAATGCTGACAGGTTTAGCACCAGGTCACACTGTTGGAGCACTCAGTTAAAATCAATATCTATCTATCTATGAAAATCAATCAACGCAAAATCAAAAATACTAGAATTGCTTTCTTCTTTTACTCCATATCTCATTCCCTGATGAAGCCTTAATAAAAGTGAAACGTTTTAGACTGATAAACGTTTTCTAGTTGATCTTTATCTTATCATTCTGTCAGATTCTGATCTATATTTGGTTTGTATTTGATCCCAAACTATCTATCTATCTATCTATCTATCTATCTATCTATCTATCTATCTAAATGCAAAAGTAAAATTAAAAACGGAGGTCAACAACAAGCGTTGATGATTTGTTTGATGCTTGAAGGCTAACTTCAGCCCATTTTTGTTGTATGTTGGCTCGTTGATACACATGGCCTAAAGATTACATTCAAGCGTGAAACAGACTGTCGCCACTTAATGTTGACCTCAGTGTCCAATTTTACATTTACATCCGCTGAACACTTTTACCCATAAATATAGCATACCTTACCTTAAAACTATATTTTTATCATTTTATATAACAATAATAATAATAATGATAATAATAATAATAATAATAATAATAATAATCGCTGTCCACTCATATTCGAGAATATACGTCTACTAGGGCAGTTAGCCAGTCCCTATTGCAGACGCATGCTCAGGTGCAATTATGCTTGCTCAACAGCCACAGAGCACACCTGTGGTTTATACTGCAACTATAGTGAGTAGAAGTTAGTTACAGTTTTTTGGCGAGAAGCATGTTATCTAGCGTGATCAGCAATCTGAAAATGGGCAGTACGCTGAAAATCTCGGTCACAATGACTTACGACTTCGTGCTAGCACAGTCATCGACGACCCCCAAGGGTTCTGTCTACCAAATTTCACTCACATAAATCAATATTATATTATTATTATTATTAATCTAAAATACACACAGAAACACACACACATATATATACATACATACATACATACATATATATATATATATATATATACACACCGACAAACCTCTCATCAACGGACTAATAGTGGGGAGGGGTGGTCCGTTAAAGCCGATTGTCCGTAGATAGAAGAAGCTCTTATTTGTCCATGTTGTACGCTTCCATTTTACACTTTCCTTCTGCTTCGATGCCATGATGAGGGCAGAAAAATTAATATATTAATCAAAATATCAAAAATAATAGATTTCTCACAGCTGCTTTCTCACGCACGCACTAATGTATAGTACTTTTCCTCTTTGTTTACAATTGAAAGGCCTGCCACTGCTTCCAAGAGGTAACTTTGTGAACGAATATATCTCGTTCCTCTAAGCCCGCAAATTTTGAAATACATCGCTGACGATTTGGAAGTTTTTTTTATTCGTTTTTTTTTTTATTTGCCCTCAGATTTGTCCGTTAAAACCGAAGTTAGTTTTGTTCCCTACCGAATTTTATCCAGGGCGAAATGTAAGGATTTAATCTTAATTAATAAAAAATAAATATAAACAAATAAAAAATAAAATTAACATTAACTCACGTTCGTTTATTAGGCATCATTTTGAGTTCTCCATCAATGATAACCAACGTTACAGTTACATCCTGGTTTTCATTTTGTTCTCATTTATACTGTTTTTTACAGATATATTTTATTTATATCTGAATATATATATATATATATATATATATATATATATATATATATATATATTGTAAAAGACAATAGGAAAACTGTAATATTAGCCGACGCGTTTCGTCCAATGTGGACTTTTCAAGGCAAAAACGAAATGAATTTATTAAACAAAGTAACTAATAATAACAAAACACAATGTCCTTAGCAACTGGAAGAATTTAGAGAACGCTATTATATCTATACTGTAGGTACCTCCATTAGGTTACGTAAAAAAGCAGCATATCACGACGAAAAAAGGTCCATAAATCAACGAAAACAAAGTTTTGTCATCAATATGTTTATGTTGTTATGAAGAGGAAAGACCAAAGTAATTTTTAATTATTTTTTGAAATTTATTACTCCTTTCTAGCACGTAGAAAATTTTGGCTAAATTTTTTGTTTTTTTTTTTACGTCAGCGCAGTAAGAGAGAAAAAAGGTTTGTTTTATTTCCCGAGGAAAACACACGTTAATTTAGGAAATTCTTGAAAAAAACAAATAATTGTCGGATTTTAATGAAACTTTCAGGACTTATTCAGAAATGAATGAAATTATTTAAATTTTATTTTCTAGAAAATCTTGTTAAAAAGAGTTTTTTTTAACATGATTCCACACACTTACTTATTTTCATGAAATTTCGAGAAATTAGATCTTTAAGCACGGGATTTGTTTTATTAGTTATAAACAGGACTCTTTACAGAAAGTAAATCACCAGTTTTTTTTTTTTTGTTTGTTTTTTTTTTTGTAAAACAGTTACCCGTTTCAAAGAAAATCTGCTCTGAATTATAAAAAAATATAAAAATGTATGACATTAATTAATTAGAAAAGCTTTGACCTGCTTTTGTAAATACGTTATATTAAGGACATTATTTTGTGAAGAAGTAAAAAATTTTCGATGAATAATGTATTTTTTACAAATTGTTTTTCCAGTTTTTAAATTATTTTCATTAACTTCTTAATACTTCAAAAATCGTTTAAAATTCTTTATTGCTTTTAAGCACGTGATACAATGTTAATGAAAAAGTAAATTTACGAATCGAAAATTTGAAAGGCACATAACAGTCGTTTGTACCCGAATATTTTTAAAATAATTTAAAAAGAAAAATTTTATTGAAAAAACGTTCATAATTTCTACGTATGGAAGTGTATACATGACATAATCCTTAAAAAAATTTAAACAATTATCTCATTAATAAAAAACTTTAAACTATTATCTAATTAAGAAAGTATTGAAATAAAAAATAGATATTAAATAATTGCTAAATAAAAATGTTAATATTTAAAAAGTACTAGTTAAAAACGAAAAGCTGTGTTCGCTTACTTTGCAAAAATTGTCAATTTTGATCATCCATAGTAGTCTGTCATCACGTCACAATCGATGTCTTTGGTAAATTCAGCACATCGTTAAGAAATGTTTGGATACAAATTTTTACACTATAAGTAAGTACTGTTTGTTTCATATCAAATTAATTTAACTTTAAATTTTCTAATTTTACTCAAATAACGTGTCAAAAATATATAAATTTATTTTAGGAAGAAGTTTAAAATCAAAATTTTGTTTTTGTTTAAAAATGTCTTAAAATTTAAGAAAATGGCCGCTTTTAAGAAAATTAAACAAAAATCGAGCATATATTTGACATTCCAATCTGTATAATTTCTATCTGTAAGACACCAGAATATGTTATTTACTGTAAATAATAAAGTTAATGCTTTAGCTTTCAATTACTAACAACATATTGAGACAAAACTTTGTTTTCGTTGATTTATGAGCCTTTTTTCACTGTGATATGCTGCTTTTTTACGGGACCTAACGGAGGTACCTAATTGTTAACTGATAATTACGTCAAGTACTGTCATTTGTGGAGATATTCTTTTTATTGTTGTGGTGACGGATTCAACCATTTTCTTTTGATTTCTTGATACTGTTGTGTACGTTTCCTTGAGAGAGTAGTAATTCGGTTAAGAAAGGGAAATAGAGAAAAAACCTGGGCGTAGATTAATATTTGGATAATATTCAATGGCGGTACTCTCGAGGATTTTCTTTCTGAGTGAGTTATTTTTTTTTTTTTATAAGTGTAGCATTTTTAAAATCAAAATTGTGGTTGAATTTATTTCTATGTATGATTATTGCATTCGTTAAGTTGTTTTTTGTGAGGTCTCTTTTGTGCTCATAAATGTGTTTTTTTTATATTTCTACTTGTTTCTCTAATATATCTGGAGCAATAGTTTTATAATTTATTTCCCCGGTGAATTTTTTTCCCCTGGTTCATCAGACCACACTTCCAAGGGTGAAAAATGAATTTAAATTTACATATATTTTTCATACACATTTGAGGGGTAGTATTAAGTTGATATAAGTGATATAGAGAGTGGGGAGAGATTGTGACATACATGGTCGAATTTGGGAGGGAAGGAGAGATAGGAATGATTTTAAACTCATATATATATATATATATATATATATATATATATATATATATATATATATATATAATTGAAAAGGCTTAAACACTAATATTCCATGGTCATAATTTATTCCATTGGAATCGCAAATACGATTCAATTCATCAGGCCTACAAATTCAAAAAAGAAAACAGAAAAAAACCCAACTCCGGAAATAAAAAAAATATATATAATATATATATATATATATATATATATATATATATATATATATATATATATATATATATATAAAAAAAGAATAGTTGCTGAGCGTCAATATTCAATTTTTTACAATGCCTTACAGTTGAATTTAATGATAGAACATTATTTTATATTAATTTATACCATTGCAGGATGAAATCTTTGGAAGGTATGTTTGCTACTGGACTATTTATTAATGACCTCAGTATGCACGATTGTAGTCGGGACTTAGTACTGGCTGGTCATCAACAGTCTGCCGAACTGAAACTTGCACTAGATCAGGTAAGCAACTTACGATCATAATATTATTATTATTATTATCGTTTCGAGCTCAAACCTCGCTCTTTCTCCCCCCACTCTCTCTCTCCCCTCTCTGTGACGCACACATTCGGACCCACACGCACACATA
The DNA here is from genome assembly GCA_903632075.3 of Acanthosepion pharaonis. Taxonomy (NCBI): domain Eukaryota; kingdom Metazoa; phylum Mollusca; class Cephalopoda; order Sepiida; family Sepiidae; genus Acanthosepion; species Acanthosepion pharaonis. The sequence continues at coordinate 1,545,138 of CAHIKZ030004282.1, forward strand.
TTGTTGTTATTTTTATTTATATATATTAAATTTACATATTATATCTCGGCACCTCCGCTCGTTGCTGAAGAAAAAGCATAGCATGATGAAAAAAAAAAAGACTCCAAACTTAAAAACAAAGATTTATCTTCAAAATGTTTATTCTGTTGTTAAGAAAAATGCCGAAAGTATTTTTTGATTATTTTAATAAATGTTTTAATCTTTTCTATCCCGTTCGGAATTTTTTTTTTTTTTTTACGTCAGCGGTCGACTTAATATTTAATGTGATCTTTTAGCGCCTTTTTTCATGTGGAAAAAACATTGATTTCGAAATTCTTGCAAAAATTAAATAATAGTCAGATTTTAATGAAACTTTCAAGACTTATTCACAAATGTATGGAATTTTTGTTGGAATTTTAAAAAATAATCTTGGTAATCTCTTTTTAAATATTCTCCCCCTCATTTCTTAATATCATTAAATTTCGAGAAATTAAATGTCAATCGCAATTTTTTATTAGTCAATAGCAGCACTCCTTTTTTTTTGTTTTTTTTTTTCACACTAGTATTCATTTCCTGAAAATCTGTCCCGAATCGAAAAAAAAAAAAAATGCAATAAAACTATGGTATTTTTTTTAATTAGGAAAGCACTTAATTTCTTTTATAAATAAGACTTATAAAGGCACTTTTGTCTTAAGAAAACAAAATGTTCGATTAATAATGAATTTTAAAATAATTTTTTTTTTAACATTTTAATTTAAATCGTTTAAAATTGTGCATTATTTCAATCCGGTTATATGATATTATTATTAAATGGAAACAAAATCTACGAATCAAAAATTAAAAAGTTTAATGACAGCCATTTTGCAATAAATTTTTAAATAATTTTAATTTTTTTTTAGTGGATAACATTCTCATTTTTGAAAGTATGGTATTCCAAACATGACATTATTATTAAAAGGTCACGAGTTTTAAGAGTTGTCCTCCTTACTGAATTTTTTAAAATATATTTCTAGGGTAGTGAATAAAAAAATAAAACTGTAAACAATTACGTAATTAATAATAAAATCTAAAGCACTATAAAAATTTAAAAATAAAATAACTTTAACAATATATAACCATCAAGATAAAAATTAATAATATAGAATAAAATAAAAAAAGATATTAGAAAATATAAATTAATAATAAATAAAATACCATAACATTTAATAAATTATTGAGCTACCTCTATTATGGTATTTCATTAACACTTCAGTTATTTAATTTTTAAATTAATTTAAGAAAGTTTTATAGTATTTTCAATTCTATTATTTTTTTCATAAAGTATCTTCAAACGTAAAGCTATAAAGCTAAAGTAACTAAAATTCAATAAAATATTAGACAACTGCTGAGAATAATATGAAAATTTTTAAAAGACAAAAACAATGTTCACTTAGATTTCGTAAATTTATATCAATTCTAGTCAACCATAATTAGCTGTCAACAGGTCAGTCTGTTAATACATCAAGCAACGCGTCAGAAAAAACAAGACCCCATGGTTAAAAAATACTTGTATACTACGTTTTATGCTATAAGTAATATTTGTTTCAAATCAGATTAATTTAAATTTAAATTTGCTAATTTTCCTGAATTAACGTGTCACAAATGCCGTCAATGACGAAATTATTCGTACACCCATCAATTTTTAATATTATTATTCATTTCTCAGAATCTAATGCCCGTACAATGTCAGTTTTTTTTTATATGTTAATAAACACTAAAAAGCAAATTAAAACTCGATTTTCAGAACAATTCATTAAATACTACAAATTTGACAGACGAATTATACGAAATAGGAAATGACAAAATTATTCGTAGAGTATGAAAAATAGAAAAGGCTGAACAATTTTCAGAATATTAATAGTCAATAGCATGGTTTCTCAACTTTATAACTTGCTTCAATCATTTTCTAAAGTTTTTGATAAGATTTGAACAATTTCTTTCTTGGGATTTTCTTCCATTCATCAATGGTTACATGTTCTAATTCCTAAATGTTTTTTGGTGACTGACAATTTATTCAAACTTTCAAATTTGCCATAAATTTTCAATAGGATTCAAGTCAGGAATCATTGAAGGCCATGGCAATACTGTAATCTCCTTTTTCTCAAGCCACACAGTCACTGGTTTAGATGTATGTTTGGGATCATTATCTTGCTGGAAAGTAAATTGCCAACCTAGATGAAGATTTTGCACTGATACTGGTAGATTTTCATCCAGAATTTTGAGATAGTCTGCAGATTTCATTCTTTCTTTTATTGAATTTAATTGTCCCGTCGCCCTTGAGCCAAAACAAAACAAAAATGTCATCGAGACTCCTCCATGTTTTAATGTTGCCACTGTGTTCTTTGGTAGGAATGCCTCACATTTCTTGCGCCAAAATCTTCTCTACATCCTTACGTCCAAAAAGCTCACTTTTTATTTCGTCATTCCATAGTACTTGTTCCCAAAAGTGATTTTCTTTGTCCAAGAACGTTTTGGCAAAATTAAACCAAGCAACAATGTGACATGATTTGTGAAGTGGGGTTCGTCGTGGTCAGTTTCCACCGAACCCATTTCTATTTAAACAACATTGTATTGTGCGAATATTGACGATGTCTTTCAAAATAACTATTGGGTTTATATTAACCTAACGATGCAGTTTACGTGCAGTTCTCGGCGACAATTTGAGTTTTTTCTACCAAGGCGACGCAAATTCTCTTTGTTGTATTTAACCTATTGTCCTGAAAATTGAGTTTTATATCCCTTTTTGTGCTTATTAATATATAAAAGCCTGGCATCATACGGGCATTAGATTCTGAGAAATGGATGAAAATATTCAAAATTGATGGGTGTACGAATATTTCGTCGAATATATTTTATTTCTGGAATATTTTTAAAACCGAGGATTAACTTTTGTTTACAAATGTGTCAAAATGTCATAGAATGGCCGATTTTAATCGATGTTTTGAAACCGACCAAACAGCTGAGATTCCAATCAATACAATTACTATTTGAAAAACACCACAGTATTTTGCTTACTGGAAATGGTAAATTTAGCTTTCAATTAAAACTAAAATGAAACCTTCAAGAATGCTTTTTCCTTTCTAAAAGTTAGTTTTAAACCTTAGTTATTGAACATTTAGTTAAAGACATTAATTATATCAATAATAAAATTGTGAATTTTTACATTCCGTTGACTTCCACGTTGCAAAACGTGTTTCTTTTATTGAATTTAACAAACATAAATACATTACGCAGCGACACGCATGAACGCATGTGTGTGTGTGTGTGTGTGTGTGTGTGTGTGTGTGTGTCCAATTTTAATTTGTTTTAGTCGAGCTTTTAATACAAATGAAATTATTTTTGTTTTACTTAACCGTTTTAAATTAATAATTGACATTTAATTTTTCAATATTATTTTTATGTCATAGAATGGTAATATTAATGCTAATATTAGCCGTTTCCCTACAATGAAACATTCGCCATAATTGACCGAGCAGCCAGTATTTTCTCTTCTCAGGTCCAATAGTTGTTATCGCTCTTTCCAGTATTGATGGGGGTTTCCTTCTTAACCTTTTCTTTGAAGTAGTGTGGAATGTCAACATCTTGATTATGTCATTATTTTCTCTTCTCAAGTCCAGTAGCTGTTATTGCTCTTTCCAGTATTGATGGAAGTTTCCTTTCTAACCTTTTCTTTAAAGTAGAGTGGAATGTCAACATCTTGATTATGTCATTATTTTCTCTTCTCAAGTCCAGTAGCTGTTATCGCTCTTTCCAGTATTGATGGCAGTTTCTTTCCTAACCTTTTCTTTGAAGTAGTGTGGAGCGTCAACATCTTGATTATGTCATTATTTTCTCTTCTCAAGTCCAGTAGCTGTTATCGCTCTTTCCAGTATTGATGATAGTTTCCTTCCTAACCTTTTCTTTGAAGTAGTGTGGAACGTCAACATCTTGATTATGTCATTATTTTCTCTTCTCAAGTCCAGTAGCTGTTATCGCTCTTTCCAGTATTGATGGGAGTTTCCTTCCTAACCTTTTCTTTGAAGTAGTGTGGAACGTCAACATCTTGATTATGTCATTATTTTCTCTTCTCAAGTCCAGTAGCTGTTATCGCTCTTTCCAGTATTGATGGGAGTTTCCTTCCTAACCTTTTCTTTGAAGTAGTGTGGAACGTCAACATCTTGATTATGTCATTATTTTCTCTTCTCAAGTCCAGTAGCTGTTATCGCTCTTTTTCCAGTATTGATGGGAGTTTCCTTCTAACCTTTTCTTTGAAGTAGTGTGGAACGTCAACATCTTGATTATGTCATTATTTTCTCTTCTCAAGTCCAGTAGCTGTTATCGCTCTTTCCAGTATTGATGGGAGTTTCCTTCCTAACCTTTTCTTTGAAGTAGTGTGGAACGTCAACATCTTGATTATGTCATTATTTTCTCTTCTCAAGTCAGTATTATTTTCCAGTATTGATCAAGTCCTAACCTTTTCTTTGAAGTAGTGTGGAACGTCAACATCTTGATTATGTCATTAGTATTGAGTGGGTAGCTGTTATCGCTCTTTCCAGTATTGAACCTTTTTTTTTTGAAGTAGTGTGGAACGTCAACATCTTGATTATGTCATTATTTTCTCTTCTCAAGTCCAGTAGCTGTTATCGCTCTTTCCAGTATTGAAGAGAGTTTCCTTCCTAACATTTTATTTGAAGTAGTGTGGAACGTCAACATCTTGATTATGTCATTATTTTCTCTTCTCAAGTCCAGTAACTGTTATCGCTCTTTCCAGTATTGATGGGAGTTTCCTTCCTAACCTTTTATTTGTAGTAGTGTGGAATGTCAACATCTTGATTATGTCAGTATTTTCTCTTCTCAGGTTCAGTA
>CAHIKZ030004282.1:1552500-1562500 GCA_903632075.3 Acanthosepion pharaonis
ATATTACCTTCAAATATTACCCCATATTAACTTAACTAAAATTTAAGTAAAAGAGATTACCTATCTAAATACAGTCACGAGTTAAATTCATGAACAAAATTCAAACAGATTGAGATGTCAACTTAATAATCAATAATAACATTTTTTTAAAGAGATTAAAAAAAAGATTACTAGAAGTAAACTTATATTTTAAAATAAAATTTTATTCTTTTAATGTGCTTTAAATCACTAACAAACGTCAAATTAAATTATTTGTAGACAGTCTAGAGACATTCAAATTCATATTAAACATTATAATCTTTATGAACCCCCAAAATAACACTTTCAAAGTAAAACAAAATAACAGCGTCTGTTTCTAGGCTTTTTTTTACAAAGGAACTTAGTGACACTTTCTCTCATAATTTCCTTCTCTCTTTTTCTTTCTATGGGTTTTTTTTCTCTACCCCTTCGATATCAATATATAACTTCCGTTAAGTTAAGCGTTTAATGTGTCAATATCTGCTAACTCACTCATGTCTTCTTTCTCCCCTCACTTCCTCACTTCGTTAATTTACATATGTTTAATACGGCCCGTCAAAAATGTGTAAATTTTCTTTTCATTTTTTGTTTGGAAGTAAAGTCTGATGATCCGCAGTTTTTTTCAAAGGGCTGTAGTGAAATAATTTATTACATGAAACCTTAAAGTGGTCTGTTTTTATTTAAATTATTTGCTCTAGATTTACATTGAGCTCTCTGGATTTTAGCTTCCTTAGGTTTACCCATACGGATTACCTAGTTTGTCATAAATATATATATATATATATATATATATATATATACATATATATATATATATATATACCTAGTTTTTCATAAACTATATATATATATATATATATATATATATATATATATATATAAAATATATTCTCTCTCACTCACTGTCTCTCATTCTATATACAAATATACTAGATAATACAGAGAGGGAGAGAGTGTAAATGAAAAAGTGAGAAGGAAAGAGAGAGAGAGAAAAAATAAGAGAAAAGTGAAAGAGAGAGCGATAAAGAGAGAAAGTGAGAGAGAAAGTAAGTGAGAAAGAGAGAGAAATCGAGAAAGAGCGAGAGAAAGTGAGAAACAGAAAGTGAGTAACAAAAATGAGAAAAGGAAAGAAACGGAAGAAATATTTTTATTATTATGAAGCATTAATCCTGCAGTCTTGAAGAATCCAAAAAAAATTCCCAAGCGAAAATGTGATCGTCTGTGTGACGAGTTTGCAAAATTCCGACGATGTCAACAAGTACATAGAGGAAAGAAACAACAAATTATTTTTGCCCCTCTTTTGGTTGAGTGGGAAAGTGGTTTGGTATGGGTACTGTTGTTGGAATTTGTTCAGTGATGGAAAAAGCAGGAGAAAAAAAAATGCCGAAAATCTCCATTTTTCTCTCTCTCAGCGTCTTCATTTGATGACAGAATGAAGAATTTGTTGTAATTATCCATTTATCTTCTGGCTTCTATTGAAAATGCTGGAAATATGAGCTTAGAAAAAAATCTCAGAGCAATATTACTAAAGTGGAGCTAAAAACGAAGCCCTTGCCAATTCTTCCACGACAGTTCTTCTTTTCTGATACTTTGGGATAACTCATTTTGTTATATCACTCATCATTCCCACTTATGTGATCATCTTTAGTGTTTTGTTATTATAGCCTAAGTTTGAGTATAACATATGCCTTTCTTTAATCTCTGCTTGTCTGAAGTTTTGACATAAATTATTTCCATTATTCCACGATCCGCTCAATGTCGTATGTTTAGTTTCAGTCATAAGTCATTTCAATTTTATGGTGGAAAATTGTAGTGAATTATATATCACTAGAAGCATGGCCCGGCGTTGCCCGTGCTTGATTCAAAAATCGTACGACTCATACAGAATTGCACGCACTAACCTGTTTCTTCCCGCGCATAGCGTGACCTTAAATTAATCAGCATTTAGAAATTACCCAACCGGAAAAACATTTTTAGGGGTTGACCGATTGTCCATTTGGACTCAGAGTTGAAAGTTCACATGGTGACTCCCAATGGCCTCATCATAAATCAGATCGGTTTTCGCTAAAAACCGACATGCGGTTCAGGTGCAATCTGGGCGTATCGGCTTTTGGGTTTTATCGATTTTCCGTGCTGTTTAGGGGTCCGTGGCCATGAAACTTCTGGACAACACTTCTAAAGGTAGACTCTAAGAGGGTGTCAAATTTGGTTGAAATGCGATCATTTCTTCTGTAAGCAGATTTTTTCGATTATCGATTTTTTCGGAACCTGAGTCCGAACTGAAAAATCGGGCTCCGTCATGTCCTTAAGGCAGCCATTTGCAAACTTGTGGCGAAAACCGCATAGAAATCGGGTGAGAAATGCGGCCTGGGCGAGGTAATAACGCCCACGACAGACACACAGACAGACAACATTATCGATTTATTCGGAAACTGAGTTCGAACTGAAAAATCGGGTTCCATCATGTCCTTAAGGCAGCTATTTTAAAACATGTGGTGAAAACCGCATCGAAATCGGGTGAGAAATGCGGCCTGGGCGAGGTAACAACGCCCACGACAGACAGACAACATGAGAAATATAGATAGTAGATTCTGACTAAACGGTCCTTAAATATATTATAACAGGGGTTATTCTTTATTCTATGTGAAACTGACCCAAGTAAACTTTTTCCAACTGACAAAGTCTCTTCGTACAAGCAACACCACGTTCATAAGCGAACCGTCTATTCTCTCTCGCGTGGTGTTTTTATGCCGAGCTGATCTCGCAAAAAATTTGCATACGCCCAACCACTCTCGCCAATTCTCCTAGCTCCGAGACTGTGTCTTTCTTAAATTAAGGCCTCAGTGCGGTCATTTCTTTTTCCTTTCCTTCGCTAGTTTTGCACGCTAGGTATATACGTGTTCGCTTTGCCACACGCGGTAAGTCATGTTCTTTTCTACAATCCTCCCTGATCTACTGATCACATAACTATCACAGAGATGGCGGTCGCCTTCGCCGATTGCTTCTGCGTAAAGGTGGACGGGATCCGCCCGTCTCTTCTGCATTTGTGCCCGCTTGGTCTCTTTCGTTATTGGAATTATCATCGTTGTCTTCAGCATCTGTTTCCGATGGTTCCGTAGATGAATGATCTGGCCCTGCACTGAAAAAGAGCGGCAAATTTGAGTCGCTTTCAGACGACTTATCACTGTCATCATCTCCCGACGATGTAGATCTCTTACGCGGGCAGAGATCTCTGATATATTATAACAGGAGTTATTCCCTCATTAAGTGCATATTTATACGTCAAGCGCGTCCATAAACATTTGTCTAAAAGCAGCCTGCACTCGTCAATAGGAAAAATGTTGCTCGTCTCTATGACGAAATCAGGTTACATACAGATAAAATAACACAGGAATAAAAATTGGACTCAATTAGTCAGTTCTACCCCACCCACAATATTCACCTGAATTTACACCAAACGATGTTCACCTTTTTCGGTGGATGCAAAACGGTTTCATGGGGGGAAAAAAAACTTAAATTTAATGAGAATCAGTTTCAAGTATCCGTCGGAAGGTTTTTTTAAGTTAAAACCAGCGGAATGTTATTCAAAACGTATAAGTGGCAACATGCCATTGAAAATAATGATGAATAAAAAATTGGATGAAAAGTAATTATATATTGTTATACACCGTACTTATGAACACTAATGGCTATGTCCTAATCCTGATAAATATGTTGGACACTAGTGTAAGTGGGGGTACTTGTGCTGCCTAAGCTAGCAGCGTCAGCTCTCAGTATGGTGGTGGTGGTGGTGGGGATCTTGCCGTGTCGAACTCTCTGCCTTTGGGCAAAGAGGAACCCGGACGAGGCTATTCCGAAGGGCAAAGACTCGTCCGGGAAGGTAGACAGATACCCGATCCCGCGTATGCGGGGTCTACGTACAATTTTTGCTTGAGCCCACGGGCTCGGATTTCCCCACATTAAATTTGACCTTGTGCGGCATCCTACCTCGTGGGGAGGCAGGTAAATATCGTAATATGCTAAGTAGTCCACCACCAGCAGTGGTTTACCTACTACGCGCCGCTGGCGAGTATTGTATTTTGTTGGTGTTATAAAGATTACCATTTCAATTCCAGCTTCCATTTTGGTTATTCGTCATTCAGTAACTTCTAGTTTATAACATATATAGAACTGGATAAAAGGATATAGAATGGAATAAAAAGATATAGAAATGGTTAATATATATATATATATATATATTTGATTCAAAAATAAAATTGTCATTCTTCATATACATACACACAGACACGCACACACACACACACACACACACACACGCACACACACACACACACACATATATATATATATATATATATATATATATATATATATATATAGTCTGCGAGGGATAAATTGTCGTCTAAATTAGGGGGAAAAATTCGACATTTTATGTTACCAGATATATTTACCAAAATGTCACAAAAATGTCTGGCAATTCTAAAGAGTAAATTCATTAAATAAAATTGCCATTGACCTCATCTAAGGCCTCAAGACGACTTCAGAATCTCCTGCAACTCTTCTGGACGGTCTCCTTGTTTAAGTTGGTGAATGCTGCCATAATCCTTGCTTTCAGTTTATCTTTGGCGTTACAAGGAGTTTTGTTGGTCTCTTGCTCAACAGCGCCCCACACATAATAATCAAGGGGGGGGGGTTGCAGTCTGGGGAGTTAAGTGGCCAGATGTGTGATGTGGTCGCAGAAATTGGCTGACAACCATGACTTGGTTCCCCTGATTGTTTAGCATGGTGCAGAGTTCTGTGTCCAGATTAGTCTTTTAACTCCTACATAGTTCTACCTTCCCAATGCACTTGATATAGGTCTCATTGATGAATGAGGCGTAACGTCGCTATCTCTAGTGATCATTCCAAACACCTTAGTAATCACCATCAGATTCATCTAACTCTTTCTGAATCCTCTGCATCGTCCTCAGTTTGACACACAGACATTCTGAAATGTTCTTTGTGGGACTTCCAGCACAAATGCCAAACAGTGCAGCATGTTGTTTCCAAATTTCTGGCGGAATGAATTGTGTTATGGTGCTCTTTTTCTCACAAACAGTTCCCAACTGACTGTACTATAATAAGCAATCGACAAAATCAAAACCAAAGAATGCGCGTGCGCGAAATCCAAAATATAAAATGGCGACAATTTACGCAGAGCACACTGTGTGTGTGTCTGTGTTTTTATATATATATATATATATATATATATATATATATATATATATATATATATATATATATATGAAGAAGTAATGGATTTTATTTTTAAATAAGACATATTTTTATTGCTTCAAACTTCCAAACCACGCCAGAACAGACAGGGTTTTCTTTTGCCAAGGAGGCTCATATTCTTTAATAAATTTTTCGATTGTTTGGAACAAAATGAGCATCTGCTCAAGTATGGGTATTCATTAAGACAACGTTTGAAATAATATATATATATATATATATATATATATATATATATATAGACAGAGAGAGAAAGCAGGAGTGAGTGAGTGAAGGATTTCCTAAACGTTAATTAATCTGAACAAAGCCAACGTATATATATATATATATATATATATATATATATATATACGTACGTAAGGATATCACTAAGCTTAATGGTAAATATAGCATATTCTATACACATCACATATCTATAATATTCCCCTTTATTAATGCACTTAATCCAACATGAACGTAAATAATGCCGTGGATAATTCAGATCAGAATTAATCTACTAACGAAATTAGATTATCGACTTACTGATCCACCCCCGTATATATATGCATGACAAAGTGGAAAAAGTTTTCGTGTAAAGCGTTTCGTCCTTTAGAACTGCATAAGACTACAGTGAAGGTTATGTTGATGCGACTACGCATGCGCATGAAATGGAGCGGCTGAGAATTTTTGATTTAAAAAAAAATATTTATTTGTTTTGGGTGTATGATCTAGTCAATTCCATTTAGATTACTTTTTGTCTGTTTGTATCATATTTCTTATTAACTATCCCACACTGTGAGAATAAAAGATCTGCAAAGAATGGTAAAATGTTGTAAGAATCTGGACGCAAATTTACTGTGGATAAACTAGCGATGAAAGAACTGTTTAAACATTTTCTTCTCAGTAAGTTGTTTTCGTTTTAATTATAGCATTTTCTCAGTATCTGTCTACATTTCTGAGATGAATCATTATGTACACTATTTCCATTATTCGGACTATTGTCCTCATCTTTGTCGCCATATTTATTACAACGTTTCGGCCGTTGTACGCTCCGGCATTCTTCAGGTGGTTGGAATGTCGAACTGAACCCTTTATTTCGCTCACTGGGGGAGACTGTTCTAGTTCCACGTGCCATGTCTATTGCACGTCAGTTATCAGTTATCTCCTGTTAATTCCCCTCTCCAAGTGTGAGTTCAATACCTGGTTAAGGCGGTAGAGAACTTGGAAAGGGGAGTTATTCGTTGTCTGTTATATTTAACAATATCTGTTTGAATAATAATCTGCTGCATTATATATATATATATATATATATATATATATATATATATATATATATATAAAAAAAAGGCTAAAGTACCAACCAACCCTGCAACCAGAACTTGGACTGTGAGGACTCTTCAGACATGTGGTAATAAATATCTTTGCTTTACATATTCAATTTTGAATTTTGTATTGAGCAGTTTTTTGTCTATACCTTTTAGACGGGGCTGTTTTCATCCCTACTTTTTTATTTCTATCAATATATATATATATATATGTGTGTGTGTGTGTGTGTGTGTGTGAGAGAGAGAGAGAGTGAGAGAGAGAGAGAGAGAGAGAGAGTATATATTCAACATATGCATTTATGCATTTTGTGTGCAATACCTTTCAGTACTTTTACTGATTCGTACGTAAATATTCCCGTACATAAATAATCCTGTTTTTCAAGGTATTATTATACAGGGTACACCACAAAAAACAGGACATTTTAGATTCACTTTATGATGAAAAAGAATTAACTAACATATAGAAAATAACATTTGTAGTTTGAAGAATGCATCTAAATTGTGTTTTTGTTCTGTTTTACGCAACTACATTTCTATACTTACAAACAAAAATTCCACCAATTAAATAAACTATACCAATTTTCCCGTTTATTTATGGGATACCATGCAGATCATGCGAAAATGTTTTCAAAAATCTTCGGAAAATATATTTCTCTGATATTAAACAAGTACATACGAGGAGATAATGAAAAGTTCATGTTTATATCAATCAGCATTTTTTGCTCCCAGTAGAAAAATGATAGTTTGTTGTCTGATCAAATTTTGAGAAGCAAATCGAGCCGAGAACTCTTCAACATTCTTTATATTTTTTTCAAACCTTTACTGATTTTTACTTTCAAACAGTCTTGGAAAAGTCGGAATTCTTAGCGAACGAAATCAAAGACTTATTTTAATTTACTCCCCAATATTCGAACTTCTTTTTTTTTTCTGCTATTAAACCGTGTCTCTATTCTCATCGATTTTCCAGGAAAAATTAAAGAGCGCCATATTGGAAAAAAGTATGAAACGTTTGGACATGGAGATGAAACGCACCGATTCTTTATTGTATCAAATGATTCCCAAGAGCGTAGCAGACCGACTTCGAAATGGAGAAGATTCCATGGACACGTGTGAAGTAAGTAGTTTCTATTTGTCGTTTATGTAGGATATCTATGCGGTTTCTAATACTAGATCTACTAACTGGTACACAAAATGACTATCATATTCCAACATAAAAATCAACCAATCAAAATTTAGAATCTAAAATAATTTTTGCAAGCTTCTTTCTCGCAATCATTCATGTATAAATACTTTTATTGAATTTTCCAAAGTTGAATCTATAAAATAGTAGATAAGAAATTATAATATTCAAAGCATTATTTTCGCTTTAAAAACGAATAACATAATGTAATAAAAACAGAGAGAAAGATAAGGCTTAAGGAAGCTTTATTCTGCTTAGAATAATTGATACAAGCGTGGCTGTTTATAGTACTCTACAAACGAAAGAGTTCTCTAAATGGAGGTAACCATAAAACAAGGGTGATTACTCCCGATTACTTTATTACACCTAAATTATTGTGGTAATAAGATAAGCACATCCTACACCCACCCTCGTTTCACTGTAATAAAACAAACGTTTTCAGTCGTAAATCTGAATTAATCAACAAAAGCTTCTACTTAGAGTTGTTGCTATATGACAGTTATTTTACAGTATTTCCTCTGTTATCCGTACTCTATTTTCCGGAATTCGATTATCTCGGTGGGAAAATAAGAGAAAAAATGCAAGTTTTCCGAACATTTTCCAATTATCCGAACTAATTTTCCTCTAATATTTCATCTGAAACAAACGTCTTGAGAATTTAGAAAATCCTGAATTGATAGAAATGCTGATAAGAAAACACTTTAATTTTTGTTACTGTCGTCATTGTTTTCATACAAAGTACATACATTTGAATGACCACAATGACTCGGGTGGTGTTGAACTTACAACCATACTGGAAAATGCTGAAGCGGAGGAGGAGGAGGAGGATCATAATATTGGCCACGTTGATCTTCAAAAGCCCTAACGTCCAATTTCAAACACTGGAGCAATTATTATGTTTGAAAAAATGTTTAAGTTGGTTTCACATTCAACCAGAAACTAACCTTAGAAATACACTAACTTTGATTCAGCTTTGGAAGTTAGTCGTAGAAAAACGTGATCCCAGCCGGAAAGAGGGACAGCTCGACACCTTTGCTCATAAAAAATGAACTGGACAAAAACACTGAAGAAAGTATTTGGAAGTGTTTTTGTGTGACATAAATGTGGAATTTGAAAAGAGTCAGAAGAAGCGGCAAGGAACAAATCAAGTAAAGATGAATAAGAAAATCTGCCATTTGATTGGGAGAATGAAAAACGGAAAAAATTGAATGTCTGAATACCAACGACACAAATAAATGATCGTTTTTTTTGTTTTTTTAATAAACTGTATTAATTACATTTTCGGCCTGAATGTTGGAAAATTCGTTGAAAATATGCACTCCTCGAACACGTCAACATATATATATATATATATATATATATATATATATATAGAGAGAGAGAGAGAGAGAGAGAGAGATGGGTAAATTGTCGCCATTTTAATAATTTGTAGTAATAAAAATATGTCGGATTTAAAAAAAAACATTAATTCTTCAAACACACATATGTTGTGGTGTCCTCCCTCTAAAGAATCTATGTTAGACTCTTCCGCCTACTATAAGTTTAGTAGGAGAGAAGGTTCGAAAAAACAGAAAACACTGAATCGCTAGTTCACTCGATACACTCTCACTTGTCATGTAATACTCTTCTGGTGTACTTACTATTTAATATACGATATATCTGCAAACCTGATTTTTTGTTATTACTGAACCATTTACTTGGTCACAACACACACACACAAAATGGGTGCGATGAGTAAATTATCGCCGTTTTAGATTTTTGATCTCCCGCAGACGCATAGTTTGTTTTTGATTTCGTCGGCTACACTTTATAGTAAGGTCAGTTGGGCACCGTCTTTGAGAAAAAGAAAATCATGACGCAATTTATTCCGCCAGAAACGGAATTATGTCCTGCTTATCATTTGCGCCGAAAGCTCCAATACGAACATTTCAGGGGGTTTGGATGTCAATCCGAAGACAATGCAGACGATTCGAAAATAGTTAGCTGAGTCTGATGGTGATTACGAGGGTATGGTAGCTCGGAAATCTTACTCTGATCGTTTTGGTAAGAAAATAACGCCTGTATGTTGGCGAGGGTGTCAGGCTCAACACGAAGACCTGGATCAAGTCTCTTGAAGAGATATTGCTGCCATGGATGAAGAGGGTGGCTGCTGGAAGACCCTATGTCTGACAAAAGGACTCTGCACCATACCACACACGCAGAAGACCCAAGTCATGTTTGTCAGACA
>CAHIKZ030004282.1:1570000-1577500 GCA_903632075.3 Acanthosepion pharaonis
ATCTGATACTGGATAACACTTCGATTATCCATGAATCATGAGTTGAAGTTTTCATATCAGTAAACAGATAAAAGTACTTTAGAATTTCCCAAAGAAAATCGGTAATTATTCCTTAAATATAATCTGGTATTTCTATTTTGTTCCACATCTATTAATCGAAATGAACCCAAGATAAGAAGGGGAATGTTTCTTCAGGAATAATATTTTCTTATTCGGTACACATCTAGTAATAGAATAAGTCCAAGTTAAGACGAGGAAGATTTCTTCGGGAATAATATTTTCTTATTCGGTACACATCTAGTAATCGAATAAGTCCAAGTTAAGACGAGGAAGATTTCTTCGGGAATAATATTTTCTTATTCGGTACACATCTAGTAATCGAATAAGTCCAAGTTAAGACGAGGAAGATTTCTTCGGGAATAATATTTTCTTATTCGGTACACATCTAGTAATCGAATAAGTCCAAGTTAAGACGAGGAAGATTTCTTCGGGAATAATATTTTCTTATTCGGTACACATCTAGCAATCGAATAAGTCCAATTTAAGACAGGGAAGATTTCTTCAGGAATAATATTTTCTTATTCGGTACACATCTAGTAATCGAATATTTCTTCGGAAATAATATTTTTTTATTTGGTACACATCTAGTAATCGAATGAGTCACTGGGCGTATTTCTAATGAGCACCCGATGGGGGTTAATTTATTCGCGACATAGTCGGAGATTTTCTGGAAATTGAATATATATTTAAATCATCACACTTGGCGGCGCATATCGATGGGTTTGGGTGACCAATATTTACTTATTCCATTAGGAGATCAAACTGCCTGGTTGTTAAGCAACCCAGATTCTATCCCGCCACCTCTCAGTCTAGACAGGAAATGAAGGAAAAGAAGACGGGCGGAAGAAAGAAAGAAAGAAAGAAAGAAAGAAAGAAAGAAAGAGGAAATACAAAGAAAGCGTGTCACTTGATAAACTGATAATACGTCTGATTTTAATTTAAATATTGAGGGCCATGTCGTAGTTCGAATTTTAACAGAGTTATTTAAGGAGGTGACTTCTTAATAAAAGCATCTTGAGAAGATTATCCCAGCGTGGGGAATCGTTGGGAGGTGTCAGAAAATCGTACTACGGCATGACCCAAGCCCTGTGAGTGTAACTGGTTAGACTAAGCTGTTCTATGATAGTCATTTAAACTGGCTGAATTCATTTTTTACCATTGTTCATCAAGTACAAAACCAAAGAGCCACTCAATTTAGAGGGTCACTAAATGACGTTATCGTTAGGGTGTACAAGAAGAAAGCAAGTGGTGCATATTATGAGAATATGTAAGATACATAACGATTGACCCGAGAATTGAATCGATTAAGATTGTAGTGATGGAGTAGGTATACTCTCAGGGGTCTGTTCCACAATGCAGGTTTTTCGGATGGAACTTCTTACTTACTAATGCAATACGAACGAAGTGGCATGGAGGGTCCTACCCCTAAAGATTTAGGCTGTTAAAACCGAGGAGTGTAATTCATCCAAGAACCTCCCAGGGAAAAAATAAAGGGGCGTGAAGCTAGTAACATTGCATCAGTGGGAAAGGGCTGTGGGGGGCGGTACAGTATCATGTCTATACGATGTTATCTACTTGGGGGAGGCGATCCCACACTTCGTTGGAACGTACCTGAAATCATTCCCCACGCGTGGACTCAAGCCTTGCGGGTTAAATTGCACAGACGGATCTATTTGGAAGCCGTCGATGGTTGTATTAGCACGAAGTTACAAGCCATTGTGACCGAGGCTTTGAGCGCACTGGCCTTCTTCAGATTGTTGATCATGCCAGATAATGCCCTCTCTCCTAGAAAGGTCCGCTCAGCATAGTAACAGCCTAAACCACTGGTGGGCTCTGTGGGTGTTGAAGAAACAGAAATGTGGCGGAACAGGCGTCTGCAGCAGGGATTGACTAGCCGCCCTACTAGATAGGCACACTAGGATAGGAGCAGTCAGCCACGATCGATACTGTAGGCAATATGAAATTAAAATCTTATGTTCTGAACAGTGTTACATGTTAAGATTTAATTGATGGATTTTTTATTTATTTATTTATTTATTTATTTTTTTGCAGAGGTTTGGGGGCTTAACAATCTTTTGCAGGTCATTTAAAATCAGAAAATATTGTTAGATTGTAAGATTTCTTTTTTTAAAATTAATAATCATTTACAGATTCAACTCCTACTAATTAACCCATAACTGGGGGAGAATGCCTTTCCACGGTGCATTAAGTGAATAGAACGAGACCGAATGGAATTGGAACTCGATTCAGTGACAGGACCCAAAGTGTGTGAGTTCAATACCCAGTTAAGGCAGTGGAGAACTTTCAGAGGGGAAAATTAACAGGAGATAACTGATAACTGACATCCATTAAAACATGGCACGTGGAACTAGAACAGTCTAACCCAGCGAGCGAAATAAAAGGTTCAGTTCTACATTCCAACCACCTGAAGAAGGCCAGAGTGTACAACGGCCGAAACGTTGTAATAAATATGGCAACGAAGATGAGGAGGATAGTCCAAACAATATAAATATTATATTTATTAAAATATTAAAATATCTGTTTAAATGCGCTGCAAATGGTTGTTAAGCCATTGTAAACGAATCAATCAACAACAACAAAAAAAAACTTACTATAAATTATTCTACTAGGATATGTGTTTATTTCAGGGATCTTTTAATTTGTTAAAAATTCTCTACGGTAAATGAATATCTTTATCTATGTCACTTCAGGATGTGGGCGATCATGGCTCTCCCCAATTTCCTCTCCTTTGTAGTTCTTAGTAAAGTTTGTCTTTTTGCTATCTCTCCTAATCCCTGTTCTGCCAGTCATTTACACAAGCATGTTTACATTTTGTTTCCGTGCTGTATCCCTTCAGGATGTTCGTGATCAAAGCTCTCCACAGCTTCTTCTTTGTAAATCTTAGTAAAGTTGATATTTTTGCGATCTATCCTAATCCCTGTTTTGCCAATCATTTACACAAGCTCGTTAGATAGATTAGTCACTGCTTCCCGCTTGCTTTCAAGATGCCCTGTGAGTGTTAAATTTTTCAAGCCCTCTTTCCTCATTATGTGTCATAGAAATTCTGTCTCTTTCTGACGTTCTTTTGTCTTCATTTCCTCGATTGTTGCCTGCGTCAATGATACTCTAACTAAGTATCCTTCTGAAGAAGAATATTTTTGTTGTTTCGAATCTCTCGTTCATCAGCAAGAAGACTCTTCAGCATTCATTACCATAATGGAGGAACGATATTAAATAACAGTCTAGTACTGTTTTTTTTTCTGACGAAATATTTCTTTACATATAGAGATGGTTCGTGTGTGTGTGTGTGTATATATGTGCATGTGTGCGCATATCTATCCGCCTGCGTCTGTATCTATCTGTACTTTTATAGTGTGCCTATGTATATGTTTAGGCGTATGTTTGTGCATTTATGCCTGTGTGTGAGTGTGCCATTTTCTCTCTATCCGTGTAGTTGTGTGTATGTTCTTTCAAATACAAAGGTTACTCACATAAAAGAAATGTTTCTCTCGTTGTAGATATGGCAGAGTTTTTGTTTTATTTTCTGGCCAACTTGCTACGTGTACAATTGCTTTGAATCACGCGTGCGCTATTTATTCAATCAAGAGAAAGAAAATAGCGATAGGGCTGCCATCGAGTCGTGGATTTCAGTTCTATGACTTAAAAGACAACAAACTAATATATGCTTTTGAGATGAACACCGCGAAAGGAACATTCTTAAAATTTATCCACGTAGCTTTTAAGAAGACATATAAGGTATAAAAAGAAAGTTGAACTGCCGAGGGGAGAGACGCATTTAGCTGAGGTAATCATAAACCTTCCCACATCAGTGTGTTATGAGCGTGAAGGAAGAGACTTTTAAAAAAGTCGCGCCATTCGCAAAAATTAGTTGTCAGATAGAATGTCATTTGCTTTTCCAAGAGAGGGCGAGGTCAATATTTCAATGTTTATTAAATACAAACCTGAACTTACAGAGGGATCTATTAAAGGGATCGATGATATTCTCCCTCAAAAGTTGATGACATAGATAGTTAAATACATGTAAAAACAGTGATGCATTATATATATATATATATATATATATATATATATATAGTAGCATAATATAATATAAGGAACGGAAACAACAAAGACATAAATATGTGTACTACTTAAAAAGTAATGCATGATTAACAATGAAATTAGAGATTAGGGTGTAATGCATAAATATTATACAAAGTTACAAAAATTTACATAATAGTTTTTTTATTTTAAATAAAGATTAAATGGAAGAAAGGAAATAAGCTACTGGACAAAAGTTAAGGAACGATGTTAATAATTTGCATAAACTTTTAATTTACATTGTTAAAAAACTCGATGGAACTTTTCAACAATAAGTAAAAGTTCATTTATCATTAGGACTTTATTTTTAAGGAATATGGCAAATTCTACACGCAAAACGCTCTCTTTTGAAGAAAAAAAACTCATTATCGCTATCAAGAAAATAAGTCAATTTCAGAAATTTCTGATATTGTTCATAGGTCTAAAAGTGTCGTTCATCGTGTAATTAGCAGGTATAAAACCGATAAAACGTTAGATTCAAAACCAAAAACCGGCAGACCTCCAAAAAATATCGCAAAGAGAAGATCGAAGAATTGTTAGAATATCTAAAAAAAAAAAACCTTTTTGAAAACGCTACTTAATTTTCCCGTAAATTTAATAAAGAGACAGATAATTAAATCTCAAGGAAAACGGTGGCTCGCAGGTTAAAAATGCAGGATTGCATGCCCGTATTCCAGCTTCGAAGCTTCTCATTTCAAAGCGAAACCAAAGGGTACGCCTGGAGTATGCGAGAGAACATGTTGTTTGGACTGACGCACAATGGGATGCAGTTTATTTCAGTGACGAGTCCAAGTTTACTATATTTGGTTCTGAGGGCAAAACTTACGTACGCCGTAGAAAAGGTGAAAGACTGTCTTCTCAATGTGTCAAGAAAACCGTTAAGTTTGGTGGTGGCGGTGTGATGGTGTGGGGAATGATTTCATCTGCAGGAGTTGGCCCTATCATCCACGTACATGGCAATATCAATGCTGAGATTTACAAAAGGCTTCTTCAGCTGCATGGGGTATCAAGATTACACCATAATCTTTATGAATCTCCTATTTTCATGCAGGACAATGCATCTTGCCACAAGGCTCAGAAGGTATGGCTTTATTTAAAGAAGAAGGAATCGCCCTAATGAAGTGGCCAGCCCAGAGCCCTGACCTGGATCCAATAGAAAATGTTTGGAAGATAATTGGAGAAAGGGCTCAGAAAAGAAACCCGAAAAACCAGGACCACCTATGGGAGTTATTGAAAGACGAATGGGAGGGAATTACTGCTGATCTTTACAAAAAATTAATTAGATCATGTGGTCGGCAATGCAGAGAAGTCATTGAAAATAAGGAGATGTTTACCAAATATTAAATTTTGTTGATATTTTGTTAACAATCAAGTATTAACAAGATCGTTCCTTAACTTTTGTCCAGTAGCTTATTTCCTTTGTTCCATTTATTTAAAAAAAAAACAAACTATTATGTAAATTTTTGTAACTTTGTATAATATTTATGCATTACACCCTAGTCTTTATTCGGTAAAAATTTCATTGCTAATCATGCATTACTTTTTAAGTAATACACATATTTATGTCTTTGTTGTTTCCGTTCCTTATATTATGGCCGCTACTGTATAAATATATATTCCGTTTATACGTTATTTTTATAGTTATATTTTACCTCAGTAAATGCTCTGTT
Organism: Acanthosepion pharaonis; assembly: GCA_903632075.3. Taxonomy (NCBI): domain Eukaryota; kingdom Metazoa; phylum Mollusca; class Cephalopoda; order Sepiida; family Sepiidae; genus Acanthosepion; species Acanthosepion pharaonis. Next base: position 1,575,832 of record CAHIKZ030004282.1, read on the forward strand.
TATTTAATTAAATAATATTAATTACATTTACCAAGCATGAATCTTCGAGAAATTTCGTAGAAAATATGTGCTTTTCCGACAGGAACCGAACCTGTAACCCTAATGAGTACTATCATTTGATCTGTTGTGCTATTAACCATTCAGGCACAGAGGAGTGCCTGGTTAACATTAGCTAATACTGTTTAATTAAATAAGCAGAGCATTTACTTAAATGAATATCTATAAAAAATAACATATAAACGAAAAATATATTAAAATAATTTTTGGACTTAATCCATTTCATTATAAATATATATATATATATATAGAGAGAGAGAGAGAGTCATCCACAGACAGACTGTTTCGCTGCATCACAACTCTTCAGTGTCCGTTTGCCTCTAGCTAGGATCGAAACTCGGCTGAATTGGCGTCAGTCGGAGATTCTACTATTACGCAGTCGGCGCGCGGCGGTTCGAAAGTGAATTTTAGCGTATTTATTTTTTAGATAAAGACACGATAACTGATCGGACTCGATTCGCTTTACCGATGAGTCTTGCTATAATAGCCTTAATAGTTACTGTTTACAAACCCACACTTCCTCCCCCAGAGAGCTCAACCGAAATAAATTTTTCAGGAGCCTATATATTGTCATCCACAGAGTGTTTCGCTGTATCACATCTCTTCAGTGTGGCTAGACGTTCGGTTATGTCTGATTGAATAAATTACAGACATTATGTCTACTAATTTTTAGCAAAATCCGTTCATGCTCACGAATAACCTTCCGTGAATTGATATCAAAGGATGAGAGAAATGTGTTATAGCTGTTTAAATTTATTTTATTTTCATTTCTCAAGTACTATCGATCTTCTTCTAAGATCATCTTCAGGGGTGCAAGTAGTACAAAATTATATGAGCGCATGACGATGATATTATAACATAGAGAAAAAAAAATTCCATAATGGATAATTTTTTTCACGTTCTAATGAACGCTCAGCATATTGTCAACCATTTGCATTGAAAATAATAATGAAAACATTACGGCAATGGATAGCAACACACAGCTTAGTGCAACTACTTGTACCCCTGAACAACATATAGTATTGTACTACTTGCAAGACGTCCAAAGAGCCATAATTCGCATGCGCAAAATGGCGAGTTAAAATTTATATGTATCGTTTAATGTTTTTAACATAAGTTCAAATACTTTTTTTTATTTTTCTCGAAATCTATATTTAGATATATATCCGCATTCGTGCGGATGCTTGTTGGTTTATTTTTGTCCCTGAAAACGCTTTAGATGAATCGAGCTATTCTTTATTTTTTGAGTATAAAAAATGAACCTTTTCCAAATGATAATTGTTTTGGTTTGTTTCGTTTTGTTTTGCGGCGTTATCAACCTCAATGCTTTATTTAATGTCGACAAGATTTTTACAATACATTTGTAAGTGAGGTCTGGGCGGCTCCAGCAATACACCATTTTTTTATCTGATCTGGCTCTGGTAAAGAGAGAGTATAGGAGGAGGAGTCAGATGCATACTGAAGCGGTACAATGAATTGAACATTTTTCCAGCAACTTAAGCAACAGATCAGACATATGAGTTCCACTTGCGGTCTGGGATAATCTTGAGTCGAAAAAGACACCCAAGGAGCCTCCTTGAGAGAACATCCATCTATTATGATAGGTGAACAT
>CAHIKZ030004282.1:1585000-1670000 GCA_903632075.3 Acanthosepion pharaonis
TAATTGAGACAAATTTAGACAAAGAAGATCAGTTTTGAACTTAGTTTTTCGTAGTCTTCCGCGTTTAGCTTTCCGCAGCGAATGTATGCAAACAACGACAGTAATTGGTGCCACCAACGACGCGAATGAATCCGTATTTTTACTGTCGATATCTCCAATACAGTAGATTTTATCAAATTTATCAAGCCAGATTCGAAGGAAGCATTTACAATTACACCAAAATGTAAGTATTCTGGAAATTTTTAATGCGAACTGAGTGCGGGTGTTACAATGCAAATTAGCCAAAATATAATCTTAGTATATAAAAAAATCTTGACTTATTCCTAATTGTTCTTTCAATATATTGTTACTCATAAACTCAATGAAAATGATTACAATAAAACAATGTCGAGTAAACTTACTATATGAGTACAAACTTAGAAAAAGAACCATTTTGGCATCGAATAATTACATGCGACGAGAAATGGATGCCTTTTGACAACAGTCAGAGAATAAATCAGCGGTTAGATGCAAGTCGATCACCAAAACAATGCCCAAAACCTCCACTTCACTCTAAAAAAAATGAATGGTTACTGTATGGTGGTCTTTCTAAGGGGCTATTCATTATTCATTCTTGCCTCAAGGGAAAACAACAGCATCATATTGCGAAGAAAGTGTGTGTATGCACGAAAAATTGGAAAAGAAACATCCTAGAATATCTGTTTATATTTCTGAGATAAGGTATCATGTGCACTATTTACATTTTTCGAACTATTGTTCTCATCTTTGTCGCCATGTTTATCACAGTGTTTCAGCCGTTGTACGCTCCGGCCTTCTTCAGGTGGTTGGAATGTCGAACTGAACCCTTTATTTCGCTCACTGGTATAGACTGTTCTAGTTCTACGTGCCATGTCTAATGGCTGTCAGTTATCTCCTGTCAATCCCCCCCCCTCAAAAATCTCTTCAGCCGATCAAGCATAAAAATGAATACAATGTGGGAACCAGTAATAAGGAGCGCCAGAGAAAAGCGATAATAACAACAAAAATGTAATATGAGCTCTGGTAAAAAAACATACAATGATAACAGCAAAAATGCAATATGAGCACTGGTAAAAAATGGTTGCTGAAGACATTAGATTTACAATACCCAGAAATTCATACACAGATGTTGTCAACGGCACATGGCACAGTGGATAAAGGCGTTAGCTAAATACCTGGTTAAGGCGGTGGAGAACTTGGAGAGGGGAATTAACAGGAGATAACTGATAACTGACATCCATTAGACGTGGAACTTGAACAGTCTAGACCAGTGAGCGAAGGGTTCAGTTCGACATACCAACTACCTGGAGAGTACAACGGCCGAAACGCGTTGTGATAAACATGGCGATAAAAATGAGGACAATAGTCCGAACAATGTAAATATCCTAGACTTGTGAATTTTGCTGCATGACTTCACACGGCCGGAAGCTTCTTAATCCAAAAGTTGCATGATTATGAAATTTTGCTACATCCTCCATATTTGCCTGATATCTTTCCTACTAATTCTTAATTATTTAAGGATTTTGAGTTTTTCATACGCCATAAAACATTCTCCAATAAAGAAGAGGTAATCGAAGCATTTGAATTGTTTATCACATCAAAGGATGCGAATTTTTTTACAGATGGAATCAAGAATTTAGAGGTACGTTAACAAAACAATCATTCATCAACATGGTGCCTATTTCAACTAAATAAATTAGGTATTTAACATTTCAGAAGTGCTTTATTCATTTCCTATAAAGTGTGTCATTTCATGTGTGATTTAGGGAGAGTCGCGTAAAGTAATGTTTAGAATTTTATCGTTAAAAACACATTCTTAATGTGCTCAAATATTACTGGATGCACAACAAATTTTGCTTTGTCCCCGAGTAAGTGAATTTTACCAAATGCCATCTTAGATTACCTCCTGTAGTGGGATTATTAGGATTTTAAATTACACCTCTTGTAAGATGGATGTGCACGTAGCATAGATGATTAAGTAGAATTATAAACAGGTACTAATCGATCTCTTTTACCAACACCTCTGGATTAAATAGTAGGGTAGACTGAGCTACATAGCTTTAGTTGTTAACCAGTCCGGGAGAAGAGCAACTCGAAATTCAAAACCAGTTGGGCGTCGACCAAGTACCTAGTGTGGTAAGGCTGTGATCCTATACTCCATACCCCCGATTCGTTGTCCGTTGCCCCATGATTTTTTACCTCGTACCAACGTCAGACTGACGGAGACCTCAAGTGGAACAATATGCGATTCATCGTTAAAGATTCTCCTTATACCGCTACAGAAATGATCAGACTCCTCCGGCCATGCCCTATCTTTACAAGAGGAAGATTAGAAGAGAAATAGAATATTGTTGACAAATCTGAGCTCAACCTGCCCAGTACTCACATCTACCTTTTTCTGGGGGTCAGTGAATGATTATTTTGGCGCCAAGTGTAGTTCATTTTCCGTACTAGTTTACTGAGTTCGATCCTTACTATGTGACTATCTACATTGTCTTTGTGCTAGATGATACAATAGATTCTTCAGTAGTCGGTGTTTGAGCCTAGTTAAAATCAGGAGTTAGAAGGTTGATTTTTAAGGCAGATAGTATTTAGTCACTCAAAAGGTGTAACGCTATTTTCCTAAATATATTTCATCTCATTTTGGTATGTGTTAGGCGAATCTCATATTTTCTGGTAAAATCAGTTCAAATTTGAAATCTTACACTTATAGGAAAGCAAAAGTTTCCCTCGGATAATCAAAATGTTTACGACTGGAAGTCTTATAATCAAGTTTTATGGAATGTCATCTATATGAATTCCATGAATATGGCTGCTACGTATTGTTATTATATCTAAATTTATTTATATTGGTTTTGCAATTCATGTAGCTTCGGTTTACGAGTGTTTTGAGGATGGCAAAAGTTGAACTGTATTTGTTTGGTACCTTTTCTTTTTTTCTTCTTTTCTTTCTTTCTTCTTGTCTTCCTATTTTATTCTTGGTTTCTCTAATCCTTCCTTCCTTCCTTTCTTTCTTCCTTTTCATCTTTTTCTTCTTACCTCCCTTCCTTTTTTTTCTTTTTTTCTTTCTTTCTTTCTTTCTTTCTTTCTTTCTTTCTTTCTATGTTTTTTTTTGGTTTATTTTTTTCCTTCCTTCCTTTTTTTTTCCTTTATTTTTCCTTCCTTCCTTCCTTCCTTCCTTCCTTCCTTCCTTCCTTCCTTCATTCATTGTTTTCATCTTTTTCTTCATCTTATCTTCTACTCTTTCTTTCTTTCTTTTTTTTCCCTTGATTTTTATTTATCTTTATCTGGCTTTTCATCTTTTTCTTATCTTCCACATTCTCTCTCTCTCTCTCTCTCTCTCTCTCTCGGTTTCTTTTTTTCTTCCTTTTTTTTCCTTACTTTTCATTTTTTTCTTCCTCTTATATTCCATACTTTTCTTTCTTTCTTTCTTTCTTTCTTTCTTTCTTTCTTTCTTTTTTTCTTTCTTTCTTTCTTTTTTCCTTTGCTCTACATCTTTTTTCTTCCTCTTATATTCCATACTTTTCTTTCTTTCTTCCTTTCTTTTTCTTCCTTTTTTTCCTTGCTTTTCATTTTTTCTTCCTCTTATCTTCCATACTTTTCTTTCTTTCTTTCTTTCTTTCTTTCTTTCTTTCTTTCTTTCTTTCTTTCTCCTTGTTTCTTTTTTCTTCCTTTTTTTCCTTGCTTTTCATCTTTTTTTCTTCCTCTTATATTCCATACTTTTCTTTCTTTCTTTCTTTCTTTCTTTCTTTCTCTTTGTTTCTTTTTTTCTTCCTTTTTTCCTTGTTTTTTTTTTTTTTTTTCTTCCTCTTTTCTTTCTTTCTTTTTTCTTTCTTTTTCTTTTTTTTTCTTTTTTCATTCTTTTTTTTTTTTTTTTTTTCTTCCTTTTTTTCCTTGCTTTTCATTTTTTTTTCTTCCTCTTATATTGCATGCTTTTCTTTCTTTTTAGTTCTTTCTTTCTTCCTTTCTTTTTTTTCTCTCCTTGGTTTCGTTTGTCAGCTTTTTTCCTCTTTTCTTTCACATGTTCATCTTTCTTTCTATTTTGTCATTAGTTTTTTTTTATATTCCTTCATTTTTCATTCCTTCTCTTTGTGTCTTTGTTTACTCTCACTCTCTCTCTCTCTCTCTGTTTTACTTATTCGTTATCTCTCTGTACTTTACATCTTCATAGCGCCTTACCGCCCCCCCCCTCCGACAAAATGCCTCGTTAATTTTGATTTATCCTTTCCTTTTTTTTATTTCTTCTGGAATTTCTGCAGAATAATTCCAGAGAAAAACTATGAAACTTACTGAACCGTTTCGTTTTTCTTCCCACTTTTTTTCTTTTATTTATTTATTGCAAATGACTCGAGAATTTTATTACACCTAAGAAGCTATCGTATTCTTTATCCGTCGGCAATTTCTTTTCTCATCGTTACTTTTGAAATGATCACGCCAAAAAACAGATTTTTTTTGTACGTACTAATTAGTCATACGCCAAAAAACTGACATATTTTTCTTTACATCGGCGCCATTTTTTTAGGCATTTCGGCCATTTTGTGTGTGTCTGTGAAAGTCACACACATACACACATTACGTCCCATCAACATTGAAGAAAAGAATTATTCCTGTAAAAAGATTTTTCAGTAAAAACTGGCAACCGTATTCAGTTATCCAGTGCAAAGAAGTCATCAAAAAGCCTTTTTGATTTAATAACATGTGCTCAACAAGCAACAGAGAAATTACAAGGGTAAAAGATAAAAAATACCTTTTGAAGATTGGATAAATGGATTATAAGACATTCGGACAGCAGAATTTTTACCAGCAGAAGCTTCTTGATGTGCCGCTGTCGGGTTATTTCCTCCTAATTTCTGAAAATGTCAATAGGGGACGCTCCAACTCTATATATACTCAGCGATATCTTTTCTGTCCGTCTTCTTACTTGATTCCTTTTGTAGGATACACATGAACATTACATACACACACACGAAAGTACGCACATTCACTCATTTCATGACCACAAACTTTCCACAAACATTTGTAACACACACACACACACACACACTATTTTAAGACATTTTTATGTTTATACATTCTTTTTATAGATACAAATATTTAAGTAAATGCTCTGTTTTATAATAAACAGTATTAAACAACATTTACCGGCCTGAATGTCTGAGAATTTTTCATAGAAAATATTCGTCCTCCGACAGGATTCGAACCTGCATCCTATACCGTCCTTTAGCTTGACGTGCCTTTACCGATTTGGCCACACAGGAGTGTTCGGTTAGCAAGGTCGAATTTTACTGTATTTAAACTTCAATCTTCCATGAATCTCCCACGTATATTCATATCTGCTCATGGCGTCTCAAATGTAAACAAATGACGTCACACATTCTGAAATGGGCAAAATCCGACAATTATTTTAAGATATTTTTATGTTTATACATTCTTTTTACAAATACAAATATTTAAGTAAATGCTGTTTATAATAAACAGTATTAAACAACATTTACATTTACCGGCCTGAATGTCCGAGAAATTTTCACAGAAAATATTCGTCCTCCGACAGGAATCGAACCTGTGTCCTATACGGAACCGTTATATAGCCTGACGTGCATTTAACCGATTTGGCCACAGAGGAGCTTTCGGCTAGCAAGGTCGATTTTACTGTCTTTAATCTACAATCTTCTATGAGTCTCTCACGTACATTCATATCTGCTCATGGCGTATCCAAATGTAAACAAATGACGTCACACATTATGCTGTAGAATTGAACCGAAAGTCACGAAGAAAGAGATTGTCAGTGATTATGTATCGATGCAACCTTTACTGACAGAATACAGTTACGGTAACTAAAGCATGCAATCCATGAGGCAGGACATTCACCAATGCAGACAGTGTGGCTGTAGAGCTTTACTCTCCACCCCCACCCTCCGGAAAATTATTCGCCTCCACCCTCAGTGAATGAGATATGAGCTGATTTTAATGTGAGAAAATGCACTTCTGAACTGTTATGCAAGTGAATCGAAGTTGCTTTCATGGGATCGATCGTTGTATGAATCTGTTGTCGGCCAAAGGTTTTCGAAGCAAGTATGGAATTCAGATGGTGTCCATGAGGCAGGTCAAGAATGGAATCCAGACGGTGCTGGGATTTTTTTGTGTCTTATCAATGACATAATCAAATTGTCCAAATCGCAGTAGACGGTAGCTGTCCATGTCTTCTTATGTTGACAAAAGGCAGTCATAGGAAACGGAACAATTTGTTCAGAATAAAACCTTCCATCATCCATTCACACTGTACGTCATCGCTATTTCGATTCTATAAATATTGGAATCCAAATATGGATACCATTCCTTGCTGCCCACTTTGGTTTTGATTTTCAGTTTTTGGCTTCTGTGTTCTGAGAATGATTAATATTCTTCTCTTTGAAACTCTTTGTTGCAAAAGATTAGGAAAGAAGAAGAGAAACATTTTTTTTTTAGACAGCGGCTCGGATTGAGAAATTGGAGAGCCGAGTTCGAATTCCTGTCGAATCCCTTACAGTCATTTACGTGTTAATACTGATGGGAAAGGTATGAATCCTCTTCTTCTCCCTATATGTTTAAATAGCAAGACAGACCGGATTCTATAGCCCTGGATGGCAACTGATCTACCACAGAAAGAAATGGCAACTTACTGCGGGAGAAAAATCTACCTAGTCAGTCATGTATCAAAAGATACATGATCGCCTAAGCGTGTAACACGCATGGCACATAACTGACTGACTGTGGGGGAATGAAAACGTGAAAAAATGTTATTGGGTTATAATTTACAGTAGATATAGACCCCCTCCTCACACGAAAAAATCGATACCTAAGGTTTGAAATGCATTTTTTTAAAAAAGAAAAAAAAATCTTTCTTGAAATTTTTATTTTAGTTTTAATTCCAAGCTGATAGATTACATTTAATATTACCAAAAATCAAAATAATTTTCTGTATTTCAAACCGAACTTCAATTGATCAGAAGGATTTGTTTTTTGGATTATCAGAAAAATCGTTAAAATCGTCCATATTGATCCATCTGTCGACACAACATAATACTCTTTATTAGAAATATTTCAAAAATAAAATATGCCTTTCGGAAACGTTATTTGAGAAACATTAGCTAAGTTCAATTAATTAATTAATCTGAATTGAAACAAATATGACTTACTTCAGTTTAAAATGTCACCGAAAATAATATTTAACACGGAAGTAGGTGTTTGTCTGAGGTGTTAACAAGACTATCGACAGCCTATTGTTTGGGAAATTTATATAAGGAGATAATTGCAATAAATTTACATGAAGAATACAATATATTTTTATGCCATTTTTGAATTACTTGGTATTCTTAAAAGTTTCAAGCATTCTAATATTTTATAAAATTTTTGGTACTTTGGCTTACTTACGAAGACGCCTGTTGATATAATGTTAGAAAATTACCAATAAATTTAAAATTGTAGTTAGTGTTTTTTATGTTTTTTTTTAAATACGGTGTATGGACGTCCGTATTAGAAAAAAAACAGCACGTTTATACATACACACACAACACACATACGAAAAAAAATTATTTTAAAATACTGGATGTCATGTAATTGTAGTAATCTTTTCTGTTTATGATTACTAATACTCTTTTTATTTAAAAACAATATCACTTGACTGAGAAATTAAATCGTTAATTTTTTTGGTTAAACGAGACCACCAAGTATAGACAATTTGCTCTGAATCACAAAAAAAAAAAAATTCGTGGAATAATGAATTTCTAAAAGACTTGTTTATTTTTTAAAATTTTAATTAGAATAATTTATAAACATTTAAATCTTTTAAAATTCTGTATCAATCTGTAAACTGATACAGAATTTTAAAAGATATAAAAGTTTATAAATTCTTCTAATTAAAATTAAAAAAAAAACAATTCTTTTAGAAATTCATTATTCCTCGAATTATTTTTTATTTTATTTTATCTTATATTTATTTTTATTTTATTTTTTTTGTAATTCAGAGCAAATTTTCTATATTTGTAGGTCTCGTTTAACCAAAAAATTTAACCAAATTTTCTATATTTGGCGGTTTCGTTTAACCAAAATAAATTTAACCAAATTTTATATATTTGGCGGTCTCGTTTAACCAAAAAAATTTAACCAAATTTTCTATATTTGGAGGTCTTGTTTAACCAAAAAATTTAACCAAATTTTCTATATTTGGAGGTCGCGTTTAACCAAAAAAATTAACCAAATTTTCTATATTTGGCGGTCTCGTTTAACCAAAAAATTTAACCAAATTTTCTATATTTGGAGGTCTTGTTTAACCAAAAAATTTAACCAAATTTTCTATATTTGGAGGTCTCGTTTAACCAAAAAATTTAACCAAATTTTCTATATTTGGAGGTCTCGTTTAATTAAAAAAATTAACGATTTAAATTCTCCGTCGACTTGTCCTCATAGCAAATATTAACATCAAGCGCCAAAAAAAAAAAAAAAAAAAAATTATCGAAATTTCATAAAATTAAATAAGAGGTTGGCGGATAAGTAAAAAGTAGTTTTATAAACATTTTCTAAAAAAGAAACATTTAAAAAATAATTTCATTAATTAAGTCCTGTCTAAAATTCGATGTATTAATTTTTAAACAGCGTAATGGTCTTCAGGTTTTTAAAACAAACACTACTCACCATTCTGAAACGTTTGACATACAGTGTAGTTATAAAAGCCTTTAACCGTCGTCACTTACACTTGCGCGATCGTATACAAGATAGTCTGGCATATATTTACTATCGTAGTGAACAATGAGTTTCATTAAAATCCAACAAATATCGGATTCTTGCAAGATTTCCAAATAAACGTTTTTCGCTGCAAAAAGACGCTCAAATTTCCAATACTAATTTATGGAATCACGTTGACGTGAGCAAAACAAGATATTTCAATAAAATTTCTAAAAAACTTCTAAAAGGATTAAAAAAAGTAATCTTTACATATAAAAAAAAACTCCTTTGTGTTTTTATCTTAATACAAAGATTTTGACAATAAAACATTGTTTTTATTAAGTTTTGGAAAATTTTGCATCATGCATCCTCATTGTTGGTTTAATCTGGCAGTACCCAGATATATTTTTTTGAATGAATCAAAGGTTTATCCTAACGAAAACCTGAGGTGCGCGTTTACTTTTTTAACGAAATTATGTAAATGATAATTAAATATTTCAAATTGAATTTTAAATTATCGGAATGGACAAATAGATGAAAACATCTTTCTAATCACAAAAAATTCTAATCACAAAAAAAAAAAAATGTAGGCGAATTTTTTGGAGGTTTATACAAGCATTAACCAAAAAAAAAAACAAACAAAAATCATATGTTTTGCTTTGTTTTAGAATTGCTTTTATTTTTAAAAACAAATTATATTTGCTTACGTTTTCATTGCAATCTGCATCGCTATAATTTATTCAGTAAATATGTGTCTGTATGATTAAATGTGTCTCCTGACGCGGAAGAGTTCCACCGGAAATCTGAACAATTCGAATATTTTGACCCGTTTATTGTCCTCGCGTTCTTCATAATTCGCCTGTGTCTGAGCCTCAATACAATGAAACCAGACACGACAAGATGTCGTCATTTGATAGCAAAAATTGTTTACAGCGTGTAGTAGGTGGGTTCGTGTGGGTTAATTAGCAAGCAACATCAACCAAAGAACACGTTTTTGAGTGAGGATGAGTTCATGTACCAGACCAATGAGAAACAAGGAAACAATTCTAGTTAGGTCAGAAGCCGATTTTAGAAAAACTTACCATTGTAACAAAAGACGCGTCCTGATGGTAGGTTTCCGGTACGGATGTTGTGCTTAGATATGGTTGGAGGAAATTATATCTATCTTCGTCTTTCCGTTGAACCCATTTTTCTGTTTTTAATTCAATTGTTATGGAGCTTGGAGGTTTGTTTTTACTTGTATGCAGACCTAAAAATTCATTAATTGTTTTATATATATATATATATATATATATATATATATATATATATATGTGTGTGTGTGTGTGTGTGTGTATATGTGTGTGTATATGTGTGTGTGTGTGTGTATGTGTCTGTGTGTCCTGTTTTGTTTGTAGATTTGTATGAACAATGTTTCTGTTTGTATGAATGTGTTTATATATTTGTATGTTAGACTATATATATATTGCTGTGTGTTGGTGTTTGAAGGTATATTTATGTATCTATATGTTAGTTCGTTTATATATGTATTTGGTTGAAAGTTGTTGTATTTTTATGTATGCATGTATATATGGTTGTTATTGCAGGTAGATATATTTATGTATATATATATGTTTATTTGTAGATATGTATGTATGTGTGTATATATATTTATATGTTTGTGTATATATATATATAGGTGTGTGTGTGTTGGAACCTATTATGTATGAGTTTGTGTGTATATATACTTTGGTATATCATGACTGTTTTTTATATATCTAAGTATGTGTGCATAAAAGTCTATGTGTGTATATATGTGTGTGTATTTAGGTTTTATGTATATGTACGTACATATGTACTTGTTATCATAGATATGTATATATACGTATATGTTTATGTTTATATATTTATTTGTGTGTATTTCTGTACAATATGTAAATATATATATTTTTTTTTTTTTTTGTGTGTTAATTTGTTTTTGCTGCCGTGTATATATATATATATATATATATGTATATATTTGTGGATTTCTTTACTGTTTTCTTTTGCCAAATATATAATGAAACCATCTTATATGATTAATAATATATATATATTTTTATTGATATTTATTGTTTTAGTTTTCGTTTTAATATATTAAATAATATTATTTTAAAATTTTTATCTTTATATACTCCCTTAAGTTATAATTCAAAAGTAGTTAGCATTTATTTAAGTCTGAAATATTTACTGGTTGTGATTTCTCAATGTCAAATGGATGTATGTTTTATATATATCGGTGTCTATGTGTATGTAAGTGTATTCACATTTAACTGTGTGTGTGTATAAGTGTTAGTTTCCACGTCTCCTTTTTTTTTTCGTAAAGGGCTGTGGAGTTGTTCATATATTCCCCCCTCTTCCCTTTTTTTTTTTTTTTTTTGTGTGTGTGTATATTTATTTGTGTGTGTGTGTGTGTGTGTGTGTGTATCTAATTATGTCTAGATGCGTATGTATTATAATCTGATTGTGATTTTTGTTGTGTCACGCGTGAGTTTAAGACCATATTCACAAACTTTAAAATAAAAACGGAAAAGAAAAAATATATACATGTATTATCAGATGACCGGACGAATTGTAGCTTTTTGTCTTGTCAGACGTAATTTCAATGAAGAAATGAATTGAATAAACATATATATATTTTTTCTTTTCTCAATAATTTTTAGTTTTTAAACTTAATAGTGATTAAATTTGGGATTTTAAAATTGCCAGTTTTAATTTTAATATTAAATTTTATCATATAAATTTATAATTATTAGTTAGTAAAATTATTTTTAATATTACACGTTTAAAAGATCTAAATAGCTATAATAGCAGGATTTTGTTGTCAAGCTTTTGAATCTTTTTCGTTTTTTTTGATTGGTTATTCTAGCTTTTGTAACAATGCTCCCCTAGTGTAGGTTCGTTAATTAATCTGAAACTTTTAAAACCATTTATTTTATTTTCACCATCCTTGATGTGTGTTGAAACAAAAGCTATTTTTAGTGATTTTATAACATACTTATGTTATAAATTTTTTTAAAAAATTAATATATATATATATATATATATATATATACATGGGGGCGATAGATATATATAGAGAGAGATAGAGAATAGCAGATACATATGAACCAAGTACATACATGTATAGATATTGTCATTCGTAAAAATTACTGTTTCGTTGTATAGCTCCTCACTGCGACTGGAATTGGAACTCAAGCCAGGATCCTGATATTATATATATATATATATATAAGAAAAAAACGTATATACGGAAAAAACAAAACCACTTATATACAATTATGCTGTTTTAATGTTAAAATGTCAACGTCGGACGTTTCGGTCTAATAAACCATCTTTAGGACATAATAAATATAATTATCAATCAACATGACAAAAGACTTACATAGAAACAAAAAAGAAACAAGACTTATCCAAACAAATAACTGAAAGTTTTATAAGGTCGACTTTTAGGAATAAGTTTTTTCAGCGTCGCCCACGTTCGACAACGTGACCATGATATGGATCTTATAAAACTTTCAGTTATGACCTGTTGTCTGTAAAAACAATGGAATGTATCAATAAACTTCATATAATAAACAGCATAATTATAAATCGATTTTTTTCTTTTTTCCAGATCTATATCAATCGGTGATATATATATATATATATATATATATATATATATATATATATATATATATATAAGTGTTGCAGCAAAATCACATGACCAAATGAAATATGCAATAAAAACAAATGGCCTTCTTCAAACAATGAACTGAACACTTTATTTCGCTCGCGGACTGTTTGTTCCACGTGCCATGTCTAATGGATGTCAGTTTTCAGTTATCTCCTGCTAATTCCCTCCACTAAGTCCTACGAGTTGCTGGGAGAAGTGATAAATTCATACCTTTCGAAAAGGGTATTTTTTTAAATTGATATAACGAACCCATTGGAACTAAGCAATTTTTCAATTCAAACGTAAGCATAATAAAAACAACAATCACATCACCTGGTAATCAAGAAAATCTTCTATGTACTGACCTTGGTCGCATAACTTCGGTAAATGGTCGTATGACCTGTTGCTGTAAAAACAATGGAATGTATCAATAAACTTCATATAATAAGTACGAAATCGATTCTTTATCTTTTTTCCAGGTAGAGACAATCGGTGATGCCTACATGTTAGTAAAAAATGCAATACATAAGCAAAATCAATAAAATAAGCATGTAATAAATCGAAGCTATTGATCGGATTGATTGTTCAGACATCGTAAAATCAAGGAGTTAGTAATAAAATTCACCTAAAAAAAGGCTGCCAATTTTAATAATAAAATAAAAATAAAAACGGAAATAAAATAAGCATAATAAAAATAATAACTAAAATAAGAAAATAAGCAAAAAAACGCAATCATAAGCAATAATAGTAAAATAATCATAATAAAAACCACAATCATGAGTAATAATAAAAAATAAGCATAATAAAAAATGCAATCATAAGCAATAGCAATAAAATAAGCATAATAAAAACGGCAATCATAAGCAATAATACTAAAATAAGGATAATAATAAAAACTAAAATCATACGCAATAATAATAAAATAATCATAAAAAACGGAAATCATAAGAAATAATACTAAAATAAGCATAATAAAAACCACAATCATAAGCAATAATAATAAAATAAGCATAATAAAGACCAAAAACATAAACAATAATAAAAAATAAGCATAATAAAAACGGCAATTATAAGCAATAATAGTAAAATGTGCATAATAAAGACCAAAATCATAAGCAATAACAGTAAAATAATCATAATAAAAACTAAAATCATAAGAAATAATAGTAAAATGAGCATAATAAAAACCAAAATCATAAGCAATAATAGTAAAATAATCATAATAAAAACCAAAATCATAAGCAATAATAATAAAATAAGCATAATAAAAACCAAATCATAAACAATAATAAAAAATAAGCATTATAAAAAACGCAATCATAAGCAATAATAGTAAAATAAGCATAATGAAAACCAAAATCATAAGAAATAATAGTAAAATGAGCATAATAAAAACCAAAATCATAAGCAATAATAATAAAATAAGCATAATAAAAACTAAAATCATAAACAATAATAAAAAATAAGCATAATAAAAAACGCAATCATAAGCAATAATAATAAAATAAGCATAATAAAAACCAAAATCATAAACAATAATAAAAAATAAATAATAATAAAAAACGCAATCATAAGAAATAATACTAAAATAAGCATAATAAAAACCAAAATCATAAGCAATAATAGTAAAATAATCATAATAAAAACCACAATCATAAGAAATAATAGTAAAATGAGCATAATAAAAACCAAAATCATAAGAAATAATAGTAAAATGAGCATAATAAAAACCAAAATCATAAGCAATAATAGTAAAATAAGCATAATAAAAACGGCAATTATAAGCAATAATAGTAAAATAAGGATAATAATAAAAACAAAATCATACGCAATAATAATGAAAGTAGCATAATAAAAACCACAATCATAACAATAAAATAAGCATAATAAAAACAACATAACAATAAGATAAGCATAATAAAAACGAGCAATAACAGTAAAATAATCATAATTACAAACCACAATCATAAGCAATAATAATAATATAAGCATAAAAACTACATTCATCGCAATAATAATAAAATAAACATAATAAAACCCACAATCATAAGCATATATAACGCTATTAATATATATTACCAAAATTATATAAAAAGCACCATAATTAGATAAAGAAACCAATCGATAAAACTAATTATTTACTATAAAAAATCCAAAAATAACAACTTAGTTAGTATAAATAATATCTCCTAAACTTCAATCCCCCCTATTCAAGATCAATGTTATATATGAATATATTTGCCTACTCGGAGAATGTTTATTTGTAAATAAAAAAACACAAAACATCTTATATAGGATATACTACAACCACACTCAGACGGAGACTCACCTGTCATTTATCGGAGCAAAGTGTCATCAGACACAATATTAATAAGCAGCATAAAGATCATAGTAATTTTAGATAGATGCTCACAAATAATACCAAAATACTAGCAAAATAGACATATGTTCCTTGAAGCCAAGGAAACAACCATCAATAAATAAAAGACAATTAAAACTTAAGAACCCATATCTTCAAATGTATGTATATAAAACAAAAGCAAAAAAAAACACCACACACCTTGCTTACATAACAACAGTCTTTGGCTATGTCATAGCACTCCCTAGTTTTACGAAACTCCCCAATTTTGTATTTTTCTTCCGAAATGAACGTGACAATTTTTTGACAGAATTTTATCCTTGTCTGAAAAAGATTATTCATAATTTGGCAAAGTTGATCATTAAAATTAATCGACACAAAATATCTGCGGTCTTCTATATAATAAATGCGAATTTCAGTCTCACTACGTCACACTTTTCCAACTTTACACCTAAAAGCTGTAGTCCAACATGTCATACCATTTTGGAATCAGACTGACTCCGTTAGCTAATTAAAAACATTCCGTACCAGGAAAGTCTGGATTCTCAAGTATGTATTACTGCGATTGTTTTTGGATTCCGACATCTTGGCTTCTACTGATAAAAACAATTAAAGGGACACAATTCTCTAACTTCGAATAGCTCATTTCAAATGAAAAAAAAAATGGTTGGTGTCAAATTACAGTGTTTCAAAATAAAATTATCCGTGTTTTCAACTTTATTCCTAGAGGCCATAGCCTAACGTATTGTACCATTTTGGAATCAGGCCGACTCCGTGAGCAAATTAAAAATATTCCGGGCCAGATCCAACTCACGAATCCTGAAATTTTCGATTCCCAAGTTTTCATTATTGCGATTGTTTTCGGCCATATTTGATGTGATTTTTTGTGACGATTTTTTTTTGTATAATTATAACTTGAAAATAAATTTGGGAATAGCCGAAATTGATTGCGAAATTCAGCGAAAGTCAGCCATGAAATAAAAATAATCGTTTGCAAAGTAAGCACTTACGTACATGAAATTGTCTTTGAATTAAATGGCGACAGAAGAATTATCATAATTAAAAGGTAAGCTTAAGTATTAATGTAATACTTAAATGTAGCGATCACTTTTGAGTTCTCCTGTAGTTCATTGGTGTCTGTCGCAACAACTCCTCCCTACTTATTGTTATGAAGGCCCTAATCAAGAGTTTTCCACGGGAACTAGCTTAAATGCTGCTTGATAGGGTGGCTTTTAAGCTAGTTATTAATAAAAATTAAAGACTAGATGTTTTGTAAATTTTTTAATTGACTTTTTTCTTATTTATATTATTTACACTCAGACTATTGACCTCATCTTTGCTGTTGTTACCATATTTTAGCCATTGTGTTCTCTAGCCTTCACCGGGTGTTTGATTTTTACTCCTAAAGTTCGTAGCCCAACATTTTGGAATCAGTTCCAGATCCAGACTCACAATCCTGGAATATTGGATTCCTAAGTTTTCATTATTATAATTGTTTGTGTTGATTTTTTGCAACATATTTTTTTGTACAGTTATTTTCATAACTTGGAAATAAATTTCGGAATAAACAAAGTTAATTGAAAATCCAGCAAAAGTCACCCATGAAATAAAAATAATTGTACGGAAAGGAAAGACATATGTATATCAAACTGTCTTTAAATTAAGTGGTAGCAGAAAAATTATCGTTGAACTTTTAAAAGGTAAGCCTAAATATTAATGCAATACTTAAATGAAGCAAACAATTTTGAGTTCTTTTTTTAATTTATTGTTGTTTATCGCATCTACTTCTCCTTACCTCTTGTGATGAAGGACCAATCAAGAGTACTCCGCAGGAGCTAGCTTAAATGCCGCCCGATGAAACAGCTTTTAAACTAGTTAAGGATGTACGAGAGTAGGCTAAAAATCTGATAGGCTGACTATGTAGGAAAGATGTTAGGGCTGTGAAATCTAGCATGCATTAATTTCAACTCTTCTTATTAATAACTGCATCATTGTTTTTGTTTCAGAGAAAACATTAACAGTAACACTTAGCGACTTCTCTTGAAAATGGAGAAAAATTTTGTATCGGGGTGTTATTATGTACCTGCAGAAAAAGGGTTTAGCCCCAAAGGACATTCCTGCTGACATAGTTGCAACATCAGTGTAAGGCGCTCGAGCTTTATAAACAGTGCAAAAGTGAGCAGTTAAATTTGGGAGGCGAATGGAGAGTCTTGAAATAGACCCACGGTCGAAATATTCCTGACAAACCGAACGTATCAAAATATTTTGTTCTATCCAGCCAATTCTATCACAGATACAATATAAAATAACTTATTTGAGTGAAAGAAAAATTCTCTTACAACTATTCCTAAAGAATAAAATAATTAATACCAAACTCTGTCCCCTGTAATAATTGCCACAAGTAATACAGAAGAGAAATCTCAAGTTTATATAAACAGAAAAGAGATTTTTTTACAAAACAACACGGCGCATTAATTGCTCGGCATAATGTCTGACTATAATTTTAATTTAAAAAATGCTACTTTAATTAAAAGAGAAAGCAATATACTAAGAAAAAAGTGTATAGATAATATTTTAATCGCTAGATTATCCACAGTAAATTTGCATCCAGGTTCTTAGGCCATTTCACATTCCTTGACAGATCTTCTATCATTCCAATGTGGGATATTTATTAATAAATGTGACGGAAAAATAAACAAAAATAAACGAAATGAAATCGGATAGATTGGTTTGATTTCTTTTGTTTTACGATATATCAACCCCAATGGTTTATTTAATGCCGACAACTTTTTTTTTCCTGGTAATATTTTTGTTTTATCAAAAATCTATTTCTGTTAATATTTTTTTCCTCAAAAACATATAGCTGGTAATATTATTTTTTCAAAAACGTATAGCTGGTAATATTATTTTTCCAAAAACGTATTGCTGTTAATAGTTTTTTTTTTCAAAAACGTATTGCGGACAATATTTTTTTTTCTTCAAAAATTTATTTCTGGTAATAATTTTTTACAAAGTATTTCTGGTATTAAAACCTATTTTTACACTTTTATAATGCTTTTTACTTCAGTTTAGGGGATAACTATTTGCCCATAGCTAGGAACCTAACAGGTGCTACCATCCCGGGTCATGGTGGACCTGGGAATACCAGCAATTAAGAGGTGGTTCCACGCTCCTCAAAACATCCTGATTAGAGGCATTGCTGTTGGACGTAGTTTATCGTCTTACCCTGGACGCGGATGTAGTTTACCGTCATACCCAGGGCGCGAATGTAGTCTCAGTTTAGGGGATAACTATTTGTCCATAGCTGGGACCCTAACAGGTGCTACCACCCCGGGTCAGGGTGGACCTGGGAGCATCATCAATTAAGAGGTGGTTCCACACTCCTCAGAACCTCCTGATTAGGGGCCTTGCAGTTGGACGTAGTTTGTCGTCTTACCCTGGACGTGGATGTAGTTTATCGCCATGCCCAGGACGGGAAATCGGATAGAGTATATACCCAAATCATATATAAATAGAAATTTAGATTTAAATATAAAATTATCAGCGCCTCCTCTACTTCGTGCGCATGTGTAGTCATGGTAACGTGAACATCACTAGAATATTTTTTAAATGGTGTAATTTTTTACCTATTAAACGAAAGAGATTTACACCCTTATGCAAATTAATTGAAATAAAACGAATAATTCCGTTATTATTTACATTTTTTTCATATTTTCCAATGAAACATAACCCAGTGCACATGTACTTAGCATGTCCACTCCACGAAGTCTTTCCTTGCAGATTGACCACAGATTCTCGATTGGATTTAAATCAGGAGAGTTTACGAGCCAGTCGATAGTACTTTGATTTGCTCACTGGTAAGACTTTCCAGTGTGTTCCTGCAGCGCTGGAATTTTTGTGCGCTTCCTTGGAGTAACGTCCATCGCAGACTGGACGTATGGCAACTAATCGACAGTCGAGAAAATAGTGTCTGGGCGTAATAAATTCTGATGCAATCACGGATGACGCAATATTTTTCAAGCCCAAACAAATTTCATTATACACCCCGAAAATAGATTCGTATTACTGCAAACCGTTGCAAATGACCTAATCTGAGGAAAAAATAGAAATGGATTACAGCGTATCACTCCAGTGCGTCTAAAACTGACTGAAAGTCGAAAGAAAGTTAACTCAAGCTATTGTTTAAATTAATCTGCACAAGGGTGTAATGTTATTTTTTATAAAATATATTTGTTATTTACTTTTTTTAATATAATTGTTACTTACTTTATGAATTTTATTTTTATTTTATTTTGTTTAATTAATTAATTTTTATAGGTCATGAGTTAAAAATTTTCTTTTAATTTTTAATTTTTCTATGGTCGTACATAATTTTGTTGCCTTCAGAAAAGGAGAATTTCTTTTAAGAAAGGAGATTTGGAAAAATTCAGTGAGTAGGTTAATATTCTGGCAAAATTCAATAATTTCACTTTCAAGAACTTTTCGTCTTTGTACGTTATTTCTCTTTTAATATCTACAGCATTTTTAGATCGAAATTTTGACTGAAATTATTTATGTGTACAATTAATGCATTCCTTGTGAGTAAAATGGGTAGATGGAACTATTTCGGGACCCTTAATGGTTGTGCTATCAAGAAGTCATAAGTCATCGTGACCGAGGCTTTGAGAGTATTGGTTTTGTTCAAAATTGTTGGTCACGCCAAATAATGCGCTCTCTCCCAGAAGCAATAACTAAGGTCCGCTATCTACAGTTCCAGTATAAACCCCAGTTTTTGTTTTAAGCATTTCACCCAAAACAAGGCAGGAGTGCCACTAGCACCCACGGGGTTACAGAGAATAAAAGTAAGAGAAAAGACAGGGTATAGGAGGGAATTGAGAAAAGGATAAAAGATGAACAGGGTACAATTCAACAGAAGATGGCAGTTCACTTTGCATTTAAATTTTTGAAGATTCTAATTATCAGGGAAGCAAATACGAGGAAGGGAGTTCCAATGTCGGGAAGTACATGAAAAGAAACTTTTGGGAGTAGAAGTAGCAGTTACATTTAATTATTTTAGCATTAAGAGGTTGGAACCTAAAGGCCAATCTAGTAGCACGCTTAAATTGATGTCGTCAGGGCACCAGAAAAAACTATCGTCAGAGCAGTTACCATGAATATAAATGTAGAAAAGACGGCGGGAAGCCACATCAGGTCTGTGAGAAAGTGATCGAAGTCAGGTCAGGATCAGTTACACTGCAGAAACATCTTTGGATTTTGTCGAGAATCTCTAGATGAACAGCAAGAGAACCAGACCACATTTAGTAACAAAACTCAATGCACGGACGAATGTGTAAAATAGACGTTGACGCAAAGAACCAAATTTCCTTACAGTAGATGCAACTATTGATTCAATGTAGCTGTTCCAACTTAAGTCAGTCGAAAAAGTGAGGCCAAAATATTTTAAACCATAATAGGGGAAATCTAGATTTATGCCTTTTCCAAAGCTATGAGTGCGAAGTGAAGGAAAAAGAACCGGTCAGAATTTGAACTCGGCATGCCAATTCCCCTTTTCAGCCAGGTTGATAACCATTATCCTATTTGTACGCCCGAATATATAAGGTCGTCAATTTCTTCTTTTTTTTTTTTTTCTTTTCGATAGGTGTTCATACTGGTCCCTGTGTAGCCGGAGTGGTCGGGGTAAAGATGCCGCGGTACTGTCTCTTTGGAGATACGGTCAACACAGCGTCTCGAATGGAAACAAATAGTCAGGTAAGAAACATCTTCCTATTTATCTATTATTTTTTAACGACTAGAAAAATCTTAATCCTGAAAAATAACAGTGTATTTCTGTTTCACACAAAGAGCAATTTTTTTAGCTTTTAATCATTTCATTCCAAGCAAGGCAATAGAGCCTCTAAGATGCAGTGGTTTACTGTGTGGTAGAGAATATAAAAAAAAAAAAACTACCGTTAAGGAGAAAGGGCAATATAAGAACGAGAATTAAAAAGACAGAATATAACGATTGACATTGTATTTAAATTTTTGCAGATCAAAGTTGACTGGAAAGTAAGAAGCCAGAAAAGTTCGACAAGTACAAGAAAAGAAACTATTAGCATAGAACAGAGTTTCGTCTAGCCATTTCGACTGTAAAATGATGAGACCTATCCGCCAATCTAGTACTGCGCTTAAATTCCTAAACTCTAGATAACCTGAAGGAAAGTTCATAACAATTACTTTGAAAGTGTTTGTAAAAAGGCACAGGGCAGCTACATTTACTTTTTTGCGGGGTTCAATTCGTTCAGCAAGTCTTGAATAATTTTGTACAGTTTCACAGAAACCGAAAAATACTTCTAAAATTTACTTAATAAGCTACTCGGTGATTCGGTAATTAATAAGAAATTAATTTGGTGTTTGCTGCATCTCAGTTACAGGATTTTGATCAATGTCTGTAAAATTCTTCGTTCAATTTCACTCAACCTTGTTTTAAAAGTCCGCTAATCACTTCTTTTATGGGGATCTCCATTCTCGGCCTTACCGCAAATGATTGCTTCTCCTTTCTTATATGAGGAATCATTTCTTTCAATGTTTTTATCGAGACACCATCTCTAGGAAAGTTGTCATTCATGGATTGAGACACCATCTTAGTCTTATATATAAATATATAAATATATATATAAAATATATATATATATATATATATAATATATGAATATATATATAAATATATAAATAAATTTATATACATATAAATACAAATTAAAAACTACAAAATTATTGTGAAAAGAAAAAATATATATGTTTATTCAATTCATTTCTTCATTGAAATTACGTTCGACAAGACGCTACAATATATCCGGTCGTATGACAATACATGTATATACATGTATATATATATATTTTTTTTCTTTTCCTTTTCTATCATCACTTGATAAGACACAAGTGTGTTGAAACAAAATGGCTATTTTTGTAGTGATTTTATAACATACTTATGTTATAATTTTTTTTATAAAAAATAATTATATCTGCTCTACTTTGTATTGAGCACGCTTTTAAGAATAGTAATTGTTGGTTATTGGAATTAATTCCGTATATACCAATTATATACTTGTATATATATATATATATATATATATATGTTTTAATATCCTTTTTGTTTCTGTTTTCTATTAGACCATTTTTATCTATGCATATTTGCCCGTATAAGTTATATTTTAATAAGTGGTTAGAATTAGTTTAATAACGCTTTCAATCTTGAATATTTCTTGGTTGTTATATCGGACTGTCAAGGTCAATATATATATATGGGTGTATGTACATGTCTTTAACGGTATCAATGTGTATAGTAACTTGCATGCACATTTAATTGTGTATGTATGTGTATGTTCTGTTTTATTTTTTTTTTGTAAAGAATCGTGGAGATGTTTCCTGTCGCGTCACTTTTTGTGTGTGTGTATATATCTAAATATGTCTGGATGCTTATGTATTATAATCTGATTGTGTATCTATTGTCTTTCGCAATATGTTATCATCCCATCCCTACACTTGGAATTCAAATGTATCCATGTTGCCATGAAGTTAAGAGCAGTCGATCTTAACGTCTATTCCAAGGTAATTTCTATAAAAACAAAATAAATAGAAAAATATATGTATTTTTGCATTTTCCTCGGTAATTTTATATTTTTAAACTTAATAGAGATTAAATTTAGATTTTAAAATGCGTAATTTTTTATTTTTAATTTTAATTTCAAATTTTATGATATAATTTAATACTTATTAGTCAGAATAAATTCTATTTTAGTATAACCCCAACTTTAAAGAATTTAATAGCTATTATAACTTTATTTCGTTGTCAAGTTTTTTTGAATTCTCGTATACTTGTATTTTGATTGGTCATTCCAGTTTATGTAACAGCGTTTCCCCTTGACAGGGGTGGTTAATTAATTTGAACCTTTTTAAAACCATATATTCTACATTCAACATCATCACTTGATAAGACACCAAGTATTGAAACAAAATGGCTATTTTTTGTAGTGATTTTTATAACATATTTATGTTATAATTTTCTAATAAATAATTATATATATATATATATATATATATATATATATATATATATATATATATATATTCACCCCAACCCAAATAAGGCGACAAAAAAACTACAACTGATGGAGTTACAG
Source organism: Acanthosepion pharaonis (assembly GCA_903632075.3). Lineage (NCBI taxonomy): Eukaryota > Metazoa > Mollusca > Cephalopoda > Sepiida > Sepiidae > Acanthosepion > Acanthosepion pharaonis. Next base: position 1,607,913 of record CAHIKZ030004282.1, read on the forward strand.
GAAGTGAAAGTGAGAGACAATGAGGGGACTGAAAATGGGAAGGGTTGAGGAAATGACAAAAAAGAAACAAGGTTCATGGAGACAAAAGATGGCGATTCCCGTTGGGTATAATGCTTGGAGATTGTCGTTATCAGCAAACCAAGAAATCGGGATGGAGTCCCGCGTGGAATGGGTAGGAACTGCGAGAAAAGAAACTTTTAGAACAAAAGTAATGGTTGCATGTACAACGGTGAGACCTTGTTGGCAATCTAGTGGCACGCTTAAATTCATGTAGTCAGGGTACCAGGGAAAAAAAAGCTCATCAGAGCAGTTGCTATGGATATATATGTAGAAAAGACAGAGTGAAACCGCGTCAGGTCGGTAAGAACGTGACTGAAATCGAGATTCTTGGTCAGGATCGATTACATTACAGATCCTTCTTTGGATTCTATCAAAAATCTTATAATGTACAGAAGGAGAACCAGTCCATATATATATATATATATATATATATATATATATATTTAAGAATTTCACCCCAAGCAAGGCGGGATGCCACTAGCATGCAAGGGTTTACAGAAAATGGGAGCAAGAGTAAAGAGGCGTGAGAGAGTAATGGATGAAGAGGACAGGGAATAGATCAAGGCATTTGGATATGTCGATTGACATTACATTTGAATAATTGGAGATTATAGCTATCAGGGAAACAAGTAATAAAGAGAGAATTCTACAGACGGGAGGTGCGAGGCATGAAGTTATTGGAGTTGAAGAAATGGTTAGATTTAACTGTTTCGACAGTGAAATCGTGGGATCGAGATACCAGACTAGTAGCACGTTTAAATTCATGCAGTCTGGGAACTTGCGAAAGAGCTCGTCGGAGAAGTTACCGTGAAAGTATAAGGCAACAATATTCAATGTACGGATGAAGGGTAGGTTTATAAATGTGCAAGATGGATTCTGACAAGAAAAATCTTCTGACACGACACAATGAAACAAATTTCCTTGCACTAGATGCAGCTATTGATTCGATATAGTAGTTTCACTTCATTTCAGTGTAACAGGTGAGACCAAGAAAGCGTATAGTGCTCTTCTTTGGCCCACCACAGTGGTGATTAAATTAAAGCAGTTTTGTTTTGGAGATATTAAAAGTTATGAGCCATTTATTGCCCCAATTAACCACAGATAGGAGGTCCTTTTCAAGTGGAGTTGTCAAGTTTACCGGGTCTGTCGAATTCGCTACTAAGTAATTGATGCGGTAACACTAGGAATATTAAATGATTTTATAATACAACATGGGTGACCATGAAATTAGATTAAAACAATAACAACAGGGGCATTAAATAACAACAGCGAAGACAAGAATTTCATGTCAAAACAATGGAGATATGGATATTAATTTACAGCAATGAGAACAAGAACTGGACGTTGCCACAATGGAGACAAGCTTTTACATTAAAACAATCTTCACAAGAATAAGACGTTGTGTCAACAGAGGCAAGATCTTACATAACAAAAATGGAGATAAAACGCATAGGTTACAATAAATTGAGACAAGACCTATATGTTATGTTAATGGAGGGATGAATCTTACGTTGCTTAAACGTAAGTAAGGATGTTACCTTAGAAAAATAAAGAAAAAAAATATGACGTTACATTATTGGACAAAACAATCCTACGTTAGATGATTTGTGACAATGATCTTATCTTTTTAAGAATGGAGACGAGAATTCTATCTTATATGAATAGAAGCATCAAAAGAATTATGCCAAAATAGTCAAGGATCACTAATAGTTACGGTATTAGAATCAAGCATAACTTACGAAGACGAAGAGAAGGGTTATACGTTACATCAAGGAATACTATTCTTCCTTGAAAGTAACTCTGAATTTAAACCTGTATGTAGCACATATTAATCAAAAAGGATCGTTCACGTTAGCTACGGTCGAATTATGATGATGATTAATGAAGTAATATTAGTAACAAGTAGCCATATCCAGCTGGTCGATCAGGAAAAGCGTTGAATTAGAATGGAGCAAAAACAGCATCATGTTTAGATGTAACAGAATCTATCTTCAACAAATATTTTCATTAAAAACATTTTGAGTTAATGCAGTTGCTGATATAACAGAAGTAGTATGTATTAATTCAATGGAAGTTAGCCGACGGCATGAAGGGGTACAATTATTTTGGAGTTTTGTAAATTCCGTTTGTCATTGTGCTACCAGGGGTGTAAAAGAGGATACGTTTACAAACCAATTATTCAGTTTGAGGGAAATCGTTTGGAAGATCAATGAAAAATAAGAAAGAAACCAGCAAAAATCGCCATTTTTCGCTATATACGCGGGTTTTCACTATATGGGTGGACTCAATTATCAAGTTAAATGATAACAAAAGTGATGGTTGTATGTTCCTTTTCAAAAAAGTGATTGTTGGCAACAAGTGCGCGAAGTTTGTATTAGATTGCTTGAGTTTAAAATTTGTGTTGAAATCGATTTTTTGTTTTTCGCCGTTATTCGCTAAACGCAGTGGCCTAGAAATAAAAATGAGGTATCGTTGAGCTCGTCATGATGTAAGTAACCTACATATCGAGTTTGAACGAAATCGGAGAATAAAAGTTGAATTTATCGATATTTGATCGGCTTTATCGATTATTGATTTTTTTTTAAATTATCATTTTTTTACGCTGCCTATCTCTTACATTGTACAATGTATGTGCCAAGTTTGGTCAAAATCGGTTGGATGGATCTCGAGTGAAAAGGTATCACACAGACAGACACACAGACATCCTTTGTTTTATATGGATAGATGAACTGTGAGCTGATCGAGAACGTTGCGCCAAACAAAGTTAATAAAACGGTGTAATGGTGTTCACAATGAAATAATATTTAAAAAAATAAAATATCGTTGTTTTTCTTTTTTTCAAGTATTAAGTTATTGCGATCTCAGACTGGCCTTTGTAATCCAAATAGATCTGTGCGTCCAATTTTTATTGAATCCATTCAGAATTGTTGGTCTCTCTCTCTCTCTCTCTCTCTCTCTCTCTCTATCTATCTATCTATCTATCTATCCCACTCTTTTCATATCTATCCCAGTCTTTTCATATCTATACCAGTCTTTTCATATCTATCTATCTATCTATCTATCTATCTATCTATCTATCTATCTATCTCAGTCTTTTCATATCTATCTCTCTCTCTATCTATCCTAGTCTTTTCATATCTCACCCAGTCTTTTCATATCTCTCTATCTCTCTATCTATCTAAGTCTTTTCATATCTATACCAGTCTTTTCATATCTATCTATCTATCTATCTATCTATCTATCTATCTATCTATCTATCCCAGTCTTTTCATATCTATCTATCTATCTATCTATCTATCTATCTATCTATCTATCTATCTATCCCAGTCTTTTCATATCTATCTATCTATCTATCTATCTATCTATCTATCTATCTATCTATCTCAGTCTTTTCATATCTATCTATCTATCTATCTATCTATCTATCTATCTATCTATCCCAGTCTTTTCATATCTCTCTATCTCTCTATCTATCCCAGTCTTTTCATATCTATACCAGTCTTTTCATATCTATCTATCTATCTATCTATCTATCTATCTATCTATCTCTATGACTTTCAGCTCTTTTCAAAATTCAGATATGAAAGTGAGGCGATTTTAGATGGCGATTGCCTATAAGGAGATTACGACAAAACAGCTAATGGCGATCCTGGAAAGAGACTTTGCAGACAATTTTACAAAGCGGAAGCGCGGTCGGGATACATTTCGGCATGTTACATTTTCTGTTTAAGGTTAACTGGGAGTAAATGCTTGATAATCTCAAAGCGACCGAGATGGGCGACTTACAAACAGATTCTGAGAATACCATGGACTGAACATGAATAACGAGAAAGTTTTAAGGAAATGGGAACAAAAATTACATTTGCGCCTAAAATAAGAAGTCAACAGATGAAATTTCTGGGGTACATAATGAGGAAAGGCGACTTGGAAAATTTAACACTTATAGGGTATACAGATAGCATGAGGTGTAATGGGAAAAAAAACAAACTAAACTTTCCAGTGAGTTTTTTTTTTTAATGGATGGCCGAGTTGGGAAGAGATGGTAAAGTTTTGGACGCTATTTAGAGCTGCAAGGGACAGGAAGTTGGGGAGAGCTATGATCGCTGATATATCCGACATTAACTTTGTCCGGTGTGTATTTAGACGTGCAGTGATAACGGAAGAAGAAGACGAAGAACACGATAAGTCAAGATTTGATAACAATTGAACAACTGTAATCGAAATGGAAAAAATAAGATAATGTGTGTGTGTGTGTGTGTGTGTGTGAGAGAGAGAGAGAGAGAGAGAGAGAGAGAAGAGACTAATTTGGAAGAGAAAGACAGAGTTAAAAGAAAGAAATGGATGTCTTGAACTTAATCCCTGTCGTTCTCTTTTTTCCTTTTTCCAGACACTTCTCTTTACCCTTACTCTCACTCTCTGTAACTCTTTGCGTGCTAGTGGCACTCCTGCCTTGCTTGGGGTGATTTGCTAAAAAAAAAAAAAAAAAAAACGGATAAAAGGAAAGAAACAATAAAAAGATTGATATGCGCTGTTTGAATTTAATTTAGTCTTAATATACAGCGGTCCAGCCAAGCGTCATTGAAAGCAAACTCGGCAGCTAAACAACGTGGCTTAAATAGCGAGTTCGATCTTCTCAAAACACCCTACGATTGCTGATGAAGCTAAGATGAGAAAACAACATGACGCCTTATGGAGAACGATGTTTTGTTGGTTCGCCTTTCAGCCCGATTCATTACTTTAGTTAATTCCCGGCTCAAACTTCTTCCCTGTCGATTGAAAAAGCAGTAGATGGGTATTCCTTGTTTCCATTTCAGGATTGGGTTTCCGGTTCCTTCTAAAGTGTTCTCATTCTCTTTCACTTACAGTAATCCCTTGCGTCTTAGGATTAATCGATTTAATTTTTTAATCCTTCAAAGGTTATTTTTCGAGGATACCTGTATTTAAGTAGACGCTCCGTTTTTTTCAATATTTTAAACAATATTTGTTCTCGAGAATGCAGGCGAGTAACCGAAAAAAATACTGTTTAAAATTAAAAAAAAAACAAAAAAGAAAACGAGACCGGAGTGCATATTCAAGTACGGGTATCCACTAAAAGAACATTTGAAGTAATATAGATAGATAGATAGATAGATAGATAGATAGATAGATAGATGTGAAAGGCTGAGATAGATAGATAGATAGATAGATAGATAGATGTGAAAGTCTGAGATAGATAGATAGATAGATAGATAGATAGATGTGAAAGGCTGAGATAGATAGATAGATAGATAGATAGATAGATAGATAGATAGATAGTAAGTATGAATAGATTGATAATTGAAAGATGTGATAAAAAAATAAATAGGAAGTAACTGAGGTAAATATAGATAGATAGAAAAGAGAGAGAGAATGTGAGAGAGAATAGCAGATACATATGAACAAACTTTCACAGTAATATATATATCTTTTTTGAATTTGTAGGTTTGATGGATCGTGAAATATATATATATATATATATATATATATATATATATATATATATATATATATATATATATATATATATTCAACTCCCACGATTCATATATGTAATCGTTCGGTGCACTAGTCAGGAGGTATCAGCAATTGTCTGCCTATTTTTCATTTTGCTATTTCTATATTAAGTTATTTTTATTGAGATCTAACAGATGAGAGAGAAATAGACAATGTCAAATGCATATGAACAAACTCCGACCGTAATATATATATATATATATATATATATATATATATATATATATATGCACTCAGGAAAGGTTCTCCCGTGATGTGTGATTAGAGGGCAAAATACCCTGAGCTCATACGGATAGTGTTGAAGTACCCTTCATGCGGTACTATGAGAAGTACGATATGTTAGGGCAACTTGACGTGTGCTAATACCTGGATCGTCCTTGACAGCCCGTAGAATGTGTTTATCGTGGACACGCTCACGAGCGGATCTCGGTCTTCCTCGAGCCATAGTTTGTGGTGCCACGGATCCTGCCTAAGCAAAGCGACGACAAAGAGCAGCAAAGTTTGGATGACTTCGTCTGGAAATGCAGTCTGATACCGCCGTGCAGCCTCGCATCCATTACCATTCGCACGGCCTTATGTAAAAATCATATCCGCCTACTTACGATATGTTAAACGGAACATTTATCAGTTAACTCACTACTACCCATTAAAAGTTGAAGACAGTCTAGTCACAAATATACACGAATGTCAAATGTAACCACGTCTACATGGCGTCATCTACCGTAAACTTTCTTTAAACTTAATATTTCGAAAACGAAGGATTTGTGGACATATTCTTCTATGGATTTTGTCCTTGTTTTGGTGTGAGGAACCCGCCCCCGAAGTTTACAAAAGTATTTTTTATACCCCTATATATATATATATATATATATATATATTACTATATATCTATATATATGTGCATAGACACATAAAAGGCGTATACACTCTCTCATCCCCCGCCACACCACCAGCATTGCACTTTTACACCTGTAACGATCTTCAGTTCATGTCATTATTCCTTTAATCAGGTAATTACATATCTATTTCTCTCTCTCCGAAATATATATATATATATATATATATATATATATATATATATATATATATATATATATATGACTTTATAATATGACTGATATGTTTAAACTAACATATATTTATAAAAAAATATGAATGGTATTGTTTTTTTAATTTTTTATTTTGTTAGCATATGTGGCCAAAATCAGTAAATTTTCCATTGGCCCGTTAATATTTTTCAGTGCTTGGCGGTCAATTGAGTTTTTGTTTTGTTTTGTTTTACGGTATATCAACCTCAATGGGTTCTTTAATACCGACAATATTTTTATTACTAGTCATATTTTTTAGAAAAATGCATTACTGGTAATATTTTTTTTTTTTTTAAAATGGTATTTAAAAAAAAATGTATTGCCAGTATTACGGTATTTTTTTTCAAAAATGTATAGCTGGTAATACTTTTTGCTTTTAAAAAAATTATGCTGGCAATACTTTTTTGTTTTTGAAATTGGTAATATTTTTTTTCTAAAAATGTATTGCTGGTAATTTTTTTTCGAAAATGGTAATATTTTTCTTTTCAAAAATACATTACTGGTAATATTTTTTTTCTTCAAAATAAATGTATTCCTAGTAATAACGTATTGCAAGTAATAGTTTTTTCAAAAATATATTGCTGGTAATTTTCTTTTGTCAAAAATATATTGTTGGTAACAATTTTTCAAAAATATATTGTTGATATTAAAAAAAAAACTATTTTTACACTGACATAGTGTTTTGACCCCAATTTGGTTTTAACTATTTACCCATAGCTGGGACCCAAAAAAATGCTACTAACTTGGATCAGTGTGGATCTGGGAAGACCAGGAATTAAGAGGTGGTTCCACGTTTGTCAAAACATTTTGATCAGGGGCATTGCTGCTGGATGTAGTTTATCGTCATACGCAAAACGCCAGATTGTGGGAGAATCTTACCCCTCTGTAGAGGAGCAGTCAGCATATTCTGAAGCCCCGGCCGACAGGGCGGGTTGTATTTTTAGCTGTGCTCGCAAGAATAACATCGATAATTAAGAATAGGCTTGCTAAAAATATATAAGAATAGATAAATATTTCGACAGCTGTGTGTGTGTCCGCGTATATATATATATATATATATATATATATATATATATATATATATATATATATATATACATACATACAGAGAGAGAGAGAGAGAGAAAGAAAAGAGACAGAGTAGTAGTATTTCTCGTGTCTATCTATTTATCTATCTACGTGATGTATATATATAGAGAGAGAGGCTGATAGAAAAACTAACCTGCATAAGTAAGTATAGCTATTTATCTGTGATAAATGTGACGAAAGGTCGAAGGGTTTTTTGACAATATCTTAGAAAAACTATTTAAACCCCCTTGGTACTTCTCCTTCTTGGAAACCCTAGCCCCCTTCCGAAAGAGTGGTACTGCCTAGGAGAATGCACCCTATAGCGGACACATTCACCAGGGATAGATAGATATATAATGAAAAGTCGGGGATAGATAGATAGATAGATAGATAGATAGATGAATAGATAGATAGATCAGATAGATAGATAGATAGATAGATAGATAGAGAGATAGATCGATAGATAGATAGATAGATCAGATAGATAGATAGATAGATAGATAGATAGATAGATAGATAGATAGATATTATACAGAGACGGTCAGATAGATAGATAGATAGATAGATAGATAGATAGATAGATAGATAGATAGATAGAAGCCTGGGATGGATGGACAGATTTCTGAATTCTACCCACGTTCGAATGGAATCAATATAAAAGAAAACCCTAAATACTCTATTTATCAAGAAAAGGCTACAAAGAAAATCTCTGAATAAAGGTTCCTGGCGCCTTCGGAGATTTTCGAATCAAGAAATCAACTTTCCCACACTACAAGACAAAGCTTGACTTGAATAAATGTGTATGAAAGCTGTCAGTGACTTTCCCCAGTTGCCATAGTGAATTTCTGAAAACGAGACTTGAGTTACAAGAAACGCACAACCAGCGAACAAATAAATAAGTAAATAAAACGGAGACAGTGATTCTTTGAAAGAGAAACAACTGTCGCGTCCAAAAATACGTTATCAGAACTTCCGGGGGAACAAACGACGTTGATGTTTTTAGCCACTCACCAGCTAACAAGTTTGTAAGGAAATTTAAAAAAAAAAGAAGAAATGAATGAACACGCGATAATGCGCACAGATACACACACACACACACACACACACACACACACACACACACACACACACACACACACACACACACACACACACGCACATACACAAGGGATGGTCTAAAAATAAGGCCTATTTATTTTTGTGGGAAACTAAACAGTTACACAACACGCCAAAAGAAAATGGGATAGAGCAACACAATTTTAGATCATTCCAAAGCTTTCTATTGACACGAATTCGAAGAATTATATCGAATTAATTGCTAAGTCTGATGCTAGTAAAGATGTTTCACTGTGTCGTACTAGATAGATAGATAGATAGATAGATAGATAGATAGATAGATGAATGAATGATATATAGTTATATATATATATATATATATATATATATATATATATATATATATATATATATATATATATATATATATATATATATATATATATATATATATATATATATATATATATATATATGATTATAATTATTTATCACTACGAAAATACCCATTTCGTTTCAACACTTCAGTGTCTTATCAAGTGATAGTGTTGAATGAAAAGAAAAATAGTTATTTTTTAGTGATATAACATTATGTTATAATTTTGAATAAATAAATTATATATATATATATATATATATATATATATATATATTTAAATAAATATATATATATATATATATATATATATTTGAATAAATAAATTATATATATATATATATATATATATATATAAAATTTATCTATTTAAAATTATAACATAAACATGTTACAACATCACTACAAAAATAACCATTTTCTTTCAACACATCTGTGGACTTATCAAGTGATGTTGGTGAATGTACAATGTTTCTGTATTCAACACCATCACTTGATAAGACACCAGAAATGTTGAAACTAATTGGCTATTTTTGTAGTGATCTTATAACATGTTTATTTTCCAATTTTTGAATGAATAGTATTTTCTCTACTCTGTATTGAGCACTCTTTTAAGAATAGTATTTTTGGTTATTGGAATTTATTGCGTCTACATCAATCCTATACCTGGGTATATATATATATATATATATATATATATATATATATATATATATTCTCTGATTTAACCAGTAGAGAAGACAATATTTATGAATAAAAATGACAATAGGAAAACTGGTAATTGCTGACGCGTTTCGTCCAATGTGGACTTTATCAAAGCAAAATACGAAAATGAAATTAAATGAATAAAGTAACTAATAAAAACAAAAACAGAATGTACCTAGCAACTGGAATGTAGAGATATTAAAATATGAAAAATATTCCAGTATATATATATATATATATATATATATAGATAGATAGATAGATAGATAGATAGATAGATAGATAATGAAGTGTGCTAGAAAAATTTTCTCGCCAGAATCTATCTTGCCTCTTTATGAGTGGTCTGTGCATTGAATATTTCTGGTGCTCCTGCTATGTATCTAGAGATTCTTGATAAAATCCAAAGAAGGATCTGCAATGTTATCCGTATTGACCTGGCATCCCTGCTTCGCTCACTTTTCTATCACCATAAAACATAGCTTCCTGTGCTTTTTCTATAAATATTTTCATGCTTGTTGTTCTGATGAGCTTTCCATTTTGGTTCCTAGATTTCATGGATTTAAGCGTAGTACTAGATTGGCGGTTAGGTCTCATCATTTTGGGGTTGAAATTGTTCGACGTAACCGTAAGTTCTATTATAATAGTTTCTTCTCTGGCAATTTTTTTCTGGTGTAACGCTTTCGGCTTCTTGCTTTCCTGTCAATTACGATCGTCAAATAATTTACATACAACTTCAATTCGGCATCTATGCCTTTTTTGAATTCTGTTCTTTTTATTGTCCTTTCTAATAAGTAACGTTTTCTCAGTTTCTTTCATATTCAGTAACCCCTTGCGTCTTAGTCGCTTTATCACCTCTCGCTTAGGGTGAAACAAGGAATCACGGTGGAGTAATGGATAGCGGCTCGTATTGCGGAATCGGAGTTCGAATTTCAGTAGGATCAGTTACATTCACTTACGTGCTGATACCCTTGGAAAGGTATGAATTCTCTTCTTCTCACCCTAGCTATGTGTAATACCAGAACAGACTGGGTTCTATATCCTTGGATGGCAACCGGTCTAGGAGAAGGTAACTCTGAATTCAAAAACCAGTCTGAAGAGGGGTGGGCTCCGACAGGCTATCTTGCCCAAGACACACCTCTTCTACTACGGCTGCAGTACATGTGCTGTCCTTACGACCCTGGTCGGGCACGGGATTCGCGATCGATCACGAATGGGTTGAAATGATTAAAACAAAATCTGACTGAGGCGATTAATTATGTTCAAGCGTCCCCAATAACACGCCATGCCAGTAGTAGCAAGTCTCCCACATTCCCGCCATATTCAATCGGTGAGAAGTTCCACTCGAGCAGCTTCATCCTGCAAACCACTACCCTGTGGAATTGTCTCCCAACAGGATGCTTCCCCGATCACTACGATCTTATTCTTTATCTCTCTCATCTATACACATGACCTACTAACGTAACCCTACTCCTCGAGCGGCCTTGTAAAGGGCGACTCTCACAGTTAAAAAAAAAAAAAACACATTGCAAGCACACACACACACACACACACACACACACACACACACACACACACACACACACACTGTCCTTTACGTAAGGGAAACTCGGATGAGTTACATCACGGAATCTGTGAAGAGCGGCGCTATATCAAGTCTAATTCGTTTCCCTTCGTCACTGAGTCCTGTTGGTACAGTTGGTATGACGCTTGCATCGTATCGTAACGGTCCGCGTTAAATATAGTGCGAAAAGACCGTCCAATAGCTATATCAAATTAAAATATTTTCGACATAATCCTAAACAATATCTAAATTTCTTTAAAACGTTCATTTGATATATAAAGTACATTTTTAAGAAATTTCTCCAATTTCTTTACCGCCAGCGTTTCCTACATGTATCTAAAAGAATAGTTTTAAACATAGAATAATATTATTCTAATTTAGTTTTATAATAACTCTTATTTTATTTTACATTTGTAAGTGTTGTTAGGTACATATGTTTGTATTTGACATCCTTATGGGATCGTAATCGCCGACTGTTAGTGTCAATATTTTATGTTTGTGGTGAGTAGTAATTTCGCAAATGAAATCGACCTATGAAACGGCGACTTCCATGTCACCTGTTCAGACAAGCTACATTCCAGTTCAGACTTGTATTGCCAAGACCCGCCATTCCACAGACATAGGGTTGAATCATCCTCACCCCTTCATATTCCATTAGTAGAGAGGAAGTTCCACTTTGACAACATCTGCTCGAGAAACTCTACTTTTTATAATAGACTCCGGAGTAGATACTTTCCTGATTAAAACAATCTTAACCTCTTCAAGTCTATGGTCAGTCATATCTATCCGACATATCCTTATAATATGCACTTCTTACTCCTATTTCTTACGTCCATACAACAACCTCACTCAGTAAAAAATAAGAACATTTGTGTGGTAAAGTTCGCAGTCGAGAATATTTTCGAAATTGTTCGACACTTTACCTTCAAAAGATTATTTTCTGTTTCAGGCAATGAGAATTCATATAAGTGAATTAACCAAGACGCAGTTACCAGAAGGAGTTTATGACCTTGAGGCGAGAGAAATCATAAGGGTCAAGGTAAATACAAACTCTTGTTATTCGACGATAAAAAAAGTTCGATTGATTTATTAAGTAAAAATAAAAGACGTTTTTTGTTTTTAATTCTCATTTTTATTTTTTAACATAATTTTTTTTTAACATCTACAGTTGACGAAAACTACAATCAGATTAGTAAATTAAAAAAAAAAAATACACCTTTAAAAGCATTTTTATTTTTTTATTTTTATTTCTGTCATTATCTTTATTGGACCACATCGATAGCTGACGGGAAAATTCGATCGCTTTATTAAGTAAACATGAAAGACTTTTTATTTTAACTTTATTTTTTTTTTTAATTTTACATAATTTGTATTGAACAGCATTTTGATTTAACCAAAAAAGGTCTTTTGATTTATTAAGCAAAACTAATATATTTTGAAGTTTGTTTTTTTTTAAATCATTTCAGACGTTTTCTTTATTTCAACAAAACATCTTCAGTTCAACAAAACAGATTTTTTGTTCATTAACCAAAAATTAAAATTTTTTAAATATTATATCTATTTTAGACGTTATCACTAGTGAAAAACAGCTTGAATTGACTAAAAGACCTGTTCGGAAAATAAAAATATATTTTTAAAACAGAAAAGGAAAACAAATATTTTTTTAAATGTTTTTTTTTTTTTATTTTAAACGTTATCACCAGTGAAAAAAAAGCTTGAATTGACTAAAAGCCCTGTTCCGACTTAAAAAGGAAAATGAAAAGATATTTTAAAACAAAATAGAAAAACAAATTTAGTATATCAAATAAAAGTGAAAGCTTTTCAAAACATTTTAGACATTGTCCTAATTAAACAATATCTGGATTTATTTAAAACGTTCATTCACTATATAAAGTTAAAATCAAAGACATTTTAGAAAACGTTATTTATTTTATTTTTTTAAAACTATCCTTATTAAATTAAAAAGTGAGTTGACCAAAAGTTCCGTTCAGTATATTCAGTAAAAAATAAATACATTTTCAAAAACTTTAACATTTAAAAAAAAATTCTTTCATCTTAACTTTAGGGAATAACATCCTAAGTTAGTAAAAAGCTTGATCAGTTTATTAAGTATCTGTCTATATTTCTGAGATGAGGTATTATGTACACTATTTACATTATTCGGACTATTGTCCTCATCTTTGTCGCCATATTTATTAAAACGTTTCGGCCGTTTTACGCCCGGCCTTCTTCAGGAGGTTGGAATGTCGAACTGAACCCTTTATTTCACTCACTGGGGTTGACTGTTCTAGTTCCACGTGCCATGTTTAATGGATGTCAGTTGTCAGTTATCTCCTGTTAATTCCCCTCTCCAAGTTCTCTACTGCCTTAACCGGGTATTGAACTCGCACTCTTTGGGTCCTGTCACTGGATCTAACTAACGTGCCATGTGCTTTGAGGACACATGGCACAGTGGATAAAGTGGATAGAGTTCAATACCCGGTTAAGGCAGTGGAGAACTTGGTGAGTGGAATTAACAGGAGATAACTGACATCCATTAAACATGGCATGTGGAACTAGAACAGTATTCCCCAGTGAATGAAATAAAGGGTTCAGTCGCATTGGGGATCCTACTGTGTCTAAAAGTACTCGGTGTCGGTATCTGAGGGAAATAGTAACAACAGTCAAACCTGTATCGAAGCCTCCGTTGACGAGAACTCACATTCAAAATCGATTGAAATGGGCCGAGGACAATATGAAGATTGACTTCTCTAACGTTTTGTTCACAGACGAAACTCGAGCAACACTTGATGGGCCAGATAGATGGTGCAAATGTTGGGTAATGAACGGACAGAATCGCCATCAGCATTTGAGACGCCAACAAAGCGGTGGAGGCATAATGATCTGGGGTGGTATTATTGGAAACACATTACTGAGCCCATGGAGAGTACCAGATGGCGTCAAAATGACTGCTGATGCATACATAGCGTTTTTGCAGGAGCATCTTGAACCGTGGATGAAAAGGCTAAGAGTTGCCTTCAGAAGGGCCATTGTTTTTATGCATGATAATGCTCCCTCACACGCTGCTCACAAGACTACTGAATATTTGAAACAAATGCACCTCGAAAAATGAAGTGGCCACAAATTCTCCGGATTTGAACCCAATCGAAAACCTTTGGAGCATCATGAATCGTAGACTGTACCCCAACGGACGACAATTCAGGAGCAACGCTGAGTTATGGGAAGCAATTCTTGACATATCTCGCGGCATTACAGCAGATGACATTCTACAATTAACAAATTCTATGGATCGTCGAGTTTTCCAAGTAATTTCAAAACAGGGAATGCACATTCCCTATTAATTTGATTAAAACTGTGCCTTTGTTTGTATGTGTTATTATTTGTTTGATTATCTTATTTATTAGCTTCTTTTGATCATAAACATTCACGATCAACATTAATAAACGTTTTGTTTGCTAAATTCTGGGAATTTTATTAAATCTTTTTAATAATTTGGCACGCGCAAATCACCGTGCTGATAACAAATATGGCGCCAGTTTGTTTACATTGCGCAGATCAGTACGAAAATTTCAGTGATTGCGCAGCTCAGTGTTACAACATTGTGTGAAAATTTTGTGTGAATTGATTGGACGGTTTTTTGAAATATTAGAAAAAAATTATCTCGATAATAATTTGGCACGCAGTATATATATATATATATATATATATATATATATATATATATATATATATCTGTGTGTGAGTGTTTGTTCGAAATCGGTTGTTGAGTATCCTCCACTCGACTGATTGAACACAGATTTTCATCAGCAGCAGAATTATTGTTAATATATCAACAGCATCTTAATGTCGAGTAAAGTTTTCACCACCAGGGATCTCCCACTTACATACTGTGACGGTAGACCAACTCTATCTGATTGTATTGAAAGCTATTGCCGGGACGCTTTAAGCGTGTCGTAATGATACTTTGGCCCTGAAACAAGGCCCGAATCGTTTTATGTAGTTTTTCTGAAAGTACTGTTACCAAATTTTGCAGCAATATCTGGATTCGAGTCATGTCAATAATCAGAGAGCTATTTCATTTTTTTTTTCTTTTTTCCTTTTGTTCTTTTCAAAATTAGAGATTGCATGTACAGTTGAAAACCATTTTCTGATGGAACCTTTTCAGTATATCTTTTTTTTTTATTCGTTATTATTTATATATTATTTTGTTTAATTTTCTTTTCTAGGGAAAGGGTGGAATGCGTACCTACTGGCTGAACGGCAAATTAAAGAAGGACAATTTTCAGGAAGTTTTGGTTGGAAATCAAGAAGCATCCCCTAACAGTGCGACCGGGGACATGACGGAAATTCCTAAAGAAACCTTAAAAGACCATCACTTACCTTCCAGTGAATTAAACAGGACGTCTCCTGCGACGTCGAAAGAGGATGATTTTGACGGCCGATCTCTTTATTCACCGGTTACTTACGAGGCAGCAACACGTCGTCGGAGTTCGTCACGTTCCATTAAATTAACTCTTACCTCTGCTAGAAGTGCTCCGGATTCGTTTCCTGTGAAAGAGAATCTGACCCAGTCGAACGTTTATTCGATTGTACCCAACACTGACAGTGTCGATTTGCCACGACCAAACTTAACGACGTGCTCATCAGCCCTAAAATGTGAATCGCTTAAGCCAAGTGGCGGGGAGAAAAGCCGAGACAAAAACTGTAATCAACATTATCGCGAAGACATGAGCCACGTTGCGAAGTCAGGTCATGGCATATGCAAGTCAGAGTATGGAATTCGAAACGGGTCGCCCAGAAAACCTTTCGGCAGAAACTACAAAAACAGTCGCCTGTGTATAATCTTGTAAAATTGGACATATTTGGATATGCACAAAAGACAAAAAAAAAGTAGACTTATTTTAAGACGTTAAAAAAAAATTACATCCATAGTTAATTATTCAAAACTGTTTTTTGCCCTGTCCATATCTGTTACTAGAGATAGAATTTGGGCTGATGATACAGGCAAACAGGACGGGACAAAGACGACACAAGCAAATAGGATCTCGTTTATTTTCTTGAGGGGTGTCTTTCTATGACAGTGTGAAAGACTAGAGAAAAAAAAAACATCGGAATTTAAGTAGCAGTTTTGCCCCAAAATATCAAAATAATAAAAAAAAACAACAAAAAACAAAAAAAAAACAAAAAAGTAATCATTGCGATCATAATGTGCAACGTCATGTAAAAGCAGGCGTATCTTGCAAGGTGAGATGTTTCATTTTTACCTGTTAACACGGGTCCTTAAAACTGCAGTTGTAAATTTTCACATTTGCTCGTACGAACAACAATATTCAATTAACATTATTGTCTACAAAGAACTACTGAAATTTATTTTTTAACTTATTTCTCTTCTCTAGAAGATAGAAATATCAGACCAAAGCAATTGCTAAAAAAAAATTATTGTCTTAAAATATACTGCGTATAAAGTCCTTGTACAGCTGAGAGTGTTAGTATTTTTTTTTCTTGTTTAAGGTAGACCTGCAACACCAATTGCTATGGAACTACCTTTGTTGATGTCCATTAATTGGGGCCATTTGTAAAGAGATTCTAAGACTGATATTTCTAATAAATTTTCTTTTATTTAAATTACAAATACCATGCTACGGAAGCAGATTTCTTGAAGTCAAATACTTGAGCATGTTTATAAACGGTTCTTAATATTTAACGTTCCCGATGGAAATATGCGTAAGGATGAAAGGGTTTGGTGTGCTGAGGTCAAGGTTTGTTAATTCGTGGCTAGGATTTGGATAATTTTAAATAAATAATTGATATTTTATTAGAAATGAATTTTATTAATTTCATTAGCAATGAATAACCGTCTTTCCCAGGAAGCCAGAGAAATGTCTTTAAAAATATTCTACCTGTCTCTTCGAATCATAATTGATGTTTTCATAACATTATGATAGAAATTCCTCTCAAATTCATCGATAATATCCTCAGATTATTTTAATCTGAAATAAATACTTTGTTTTTATTTTACATTTTGTATAGAGTTTTGTCGAATACTGGGAATAACCGAGGAAGGATTATAGCCGCACATATATATATATATATATGTTTGTTTTGTTTTTGTTTTTGTTTTTTTGTCGGAGATACATTCTCTCAAGGGACATTTAAATTTGTATATAATGTTGGTTTTACGTAATACATCGGTTAGTGTGGAGGAGTTCTTGCGGATAATTAAATTGGTTGTATCGTATTTTTTAATAATATATGATTAATTTTACTTCTTTTTTTTATTAGAATCCATAGGAGATATGTTAGTATAAATACACGGAATGTTATTCGTGGGTATGAATGGATTTTATTAAAAATTAGCAGATATAATGTCTGTAATTTATTCAATGAGACATTTCTAAATGAGAATTCGATGCCGAAATACACAAATCTTAATATATATATATATATATATATATATATATGTGTGTGTCTGTGTCTGCGTAAAAATTTCAGATATAATTACAATATATATGAATAAGACAAAAGAAAAATTTATCTTAGCCGACGCCTTTCGCCCTCTGACAGGTTTTATCAAGGCAAATGTGGAGATTTTATTTCGCAACAAGTATTTAGAAACAAAAGTAAAAAATGTTAGTTTTTCAAGATTATTAAATTTAAGAGACGCTCATAAATATTCATAAGGCTGACTGAAAAGTTTTCGTAAATTATGGAGGATGCTAAGTGACGTCATTTAATGACTAATGAAGGAAAGTAATAGAATGATGTTGTTGATTGTTTTTATGCAATTAATATTTAAATTATTCTACTATGGTATACATTTATGCATTATAATTTATTTTCTAAATAACAGGCGGTTATGGATCTAATCATTTTCCTTAATTTTTTACATTTTTATAATCATGTATGTCGGTTTTGGATAAAATTAATTCTTTCAGGTATGGACATATTTGAAAAAATTCTGATCGCAGATTTATATTTTGATAAGGTTCGATAGAGGCACTCTCGAGAATTTTCCGTGAAAGTATCTTACTCTATTTTAGATCAAAGTTGTGGATAAATTTATTTCCATGTATAACTAATGCATGTGATAAATTGTTCTAAGATTCTTTTGTGTTCAAGGATGCGCTTTTAAAAAAAAATCTGCAAGTTTCCCCAATGTATTGTGAAGAGCAGTCTTGACATTTATTTTCTATATAATTGCTTCAGTATACAATCATTATTATTATTATTATTCAATATATATATATATATATATATATATATATATATATATATATATATATAAATATGAAGAAATATAGTTTTAATGTATGCTATATTTATGGGATAAAGTGATCAATATCAGAGATAGAGCGTATGTAAATATAAATATAAAAAGCGGCCTGACGATTGCGTCCAGCATGAAATAGCCCGCCGCCTCTGAATGTTGACTTCAATGTTCACTTTTATATATATATATTAGCAGTAGAGCCCGGCGTTGCCCGGGGATGTAACAGTAAGAGATAGATCAAGTATTGACCATCATAAAGACTGAAAAATAAAATTAACAAAGATTATTTTTTAAGGTTGATGGACATGCATTTTTTTTTATTTTTTTTTTTTTTTTACAAATTGGTCAAACCCAAACTCAAACAAAAACATTGTTTTCAATCATTATGAGTCTACCGATTGAATAGAATTTTATTATAAACAATTGCCTTGTAAATGGAATTTTTAAAGCATTCTGAATGTAGAAATAAAGAAAAAAGTGTGCAAGACAATAAGAAACACTACCTTCCAAAAAAAAGAGTGAAGTTTTGTCGAAATCGGTTGGAGAATGTAGGAAATCCGATCCCATATATAAATGAACACAGACACACACACAAACAACCTGGGTTTTATAATAAGTATAACTTGATATGAGTTGTACCCCTTTCATTCTCGCGATGACTCTTAATCGTGTTTTCAAATTGATTTCGTGCAAAAACTATTGTGTTTTTCCAATTTTTGTTGATGTCAGAACCACCGCAAGGTAATTTTACCTAGTCCTGTAAAGTTTTGTTGAAAGCAGTTGAAAAATGTAGGAAATCCGATCCAATATATAAAATGTTCAGACACACACATACACACAC
Organism: Acanthosepion pharaonis; assembly: GCA_903632075.3. Lineage (NCBI taxonomy): Eukaryota > Metazoa > Mollusca > Cephalopoda > Sepiida > Sepiidae > Acanthosepion > Acanthosepion pharaonis. The sequence continues at coordinate 1,627,470 of CAHIKZ030004282.1, forward strand.
AACCTGGGTTTTATAATAAGTATGAGATATATATATATATATATATATATATATATATATATATATATATATATATATATGATTGAATATAAAAGTGGACACTGAGGTTAAAATCAAACACCGACAGTCTGTTTCGCTTCCTGCCTCCGTTTGGTGTTAATGTCAGTGTTCACTTTCCTATATACATACGCTCTATCTCTGATATTTAGCACTTTTACTCAGATTGAGGAATCGGAGAGCCGAGTTCGAATTCTAGTCAAATCTATTACATTCACTTACGTGCTAACACCCTTGGGATAGGTAGGAATCCACTTCTTCTTCCCCCTGCCAGCTATGGATAAATTGCAGAACAGATCGGATTCTACAGACTTGGACGGCAACTGGTCTACCGCAGACAGAAATAGCAATTTACTGCCTCGTCAGTCATGTATCGAAAGTTACATGATCGCCTAAGCGTCTATCACGCATGGCACATAACTGACTGACTATAAATATAGCGTACCTTGAAACTGTATTTTTATAAATATATATATATATATATATATATATATATATATATATATATATATATATATATATGTGTGTGTGTGTGTGTGTGTGTGTGTAATTTCTAACGAATTAATGGATTTACTTTCAATCCGACATTTTTAATACATCACTGGCATTAGAGTGGCTAGTGATATTTGAAATAAACCCCCATTTTATATTTAAAAGTGTGCATTTCGTCTATCGGTCCGCAGAAATCGTAACAAAGAAAATGTGCTCTGGGGCCGGGTTCAAACCTGCACCCTTCTTTGTACAAGGTTCACCTTATTTCTTCATTAAGATTTCTTGAGAGAGAGAGAGAGAGATAGAGAGAGAGAGAGAGGGTCCTCGACTTACGTCGGAGATCCGTTCTTACGGCACAATATTTTCAACGTAGGTTGGAACTCACCAAAATAAGCACCCACGCACCTGCCTTATGCTTGACAGTCATAATGAAGGGCAAAATGGGCATACACCCGGTGAAAAAACAACGTCGTCTTCCTCATACCGCACCGTGTGACGACGTATTATATTATGTGGAGATGGCACAGTAACCACGAAACACCATACATGAAGTCCGACGTAACCCGAGGACCTACTGTATATATCAGTTTCGACGTAACCCGAGGACTTTCTGTATATATATATATATATATATATATATATATATATATATATATATGTTAGTTGAATATATGGATTAAATGAACCTAAAAGGAACTAGTAAAAAAAATCAGTTTAACATTTTTCAGTATTTTCTTAGCTGTATTTGAAATTTGAGCTATGTTTCGATTTTTGAATTCTATGTTTTGCTTACTTTGGTTGCGTAGACGTCAACTGTTCGTTTCAAGGCCTTAGTATGTATGTATGTTTGTATAAATTTTGTTGTGTATTTCTCAGGCGTTTACCTCTTGGCGTCTGTGTATGCGTTTTATTCTTTAAATATTAGCGTATTTTCAATGCGTATTAAGAATTGGCTACATTGATTTAATTTCATTGCATTATAAATGCGATGAATGGTGAAAGCGAACCTCCAAGATTAGGATACAGCATTTGGATCTTACATTCTTTTACGAATATTTGTCATATGAAAAAGCGCGTGTGATGAACTTTTAATATCTTTCAATTATTTATCAATATTCCTTCTCGGCATTTTTTTCTGTAATGGGATTTGTTCATGTTTTACCAAAGTAGTATTATCTAAATAAAAATTATGTCCTGTTTTATTTCTGTATCATACAAAGGAATCTAATATGATAACCCAACTGAAATCCCTACTGCATTCATAAATGCGGGCCTTTATATTTTCTAGATGTTTCGCCTATATAGTTCTTACGGCTTCTATGTTATTCCACTTTCTGCTCCATTATTCATTCCATATTGTTATGGCTCTAGTGGTTATAATTTTAGTGTGTGCAATAGTTAAAGTTTTTTTTTTCCAGTTCAGTGGATAGAGAAGTCAGTTAAAGAAGAACAAAGATGACAAAAACGAACGCATAGTAAATGTAGATATTGTCTATACTCTTATACGAACTGACTTGAAATATAGTGTGACATGTTGTTCGTGTGTATAGGTTAAGAAAAAGGTTTAGACGCAAGTTATAACGATAACAACATTTATTATTATTAGAAAATTTAATACAGATATGTCCTCCCCAAAATAAAATGCGTACCTTGACTTACCAGAGGGTCTGTTGTTGAAACAGATAGCAGTTATCCGTTTAATAAGAACAGATCTGGGGTTCACTTCGTATAGAGCTGGTCCTTTGACCTGGGAAAAGGTCCCAGGTCCGTGTGTGTGCGTCTTTCCCCTAAGCCGGTCCCCGTGTGTCTTCGAGACCTCGATAGCTGTCACGTTGTTTTCTAATTATATGTAAGGGAGACAACCTTTTTTCACCAACCCACACCCTGAATTTTTTGGCAAGAATTTTAACACGTCCAGAATTTTATTTTTACCTTTGTATAATGCAACCCTATATCAGAAAATGCTTGAATTTTAATCGTTTGAAAATGGCATGTGTATAATGTGGCTCATAAGTTTTGCGTAAGAAATTCATAATAAAACTCATATTATGCTCGTGTGTATGCCGTACCCCAAAAATATAACAAATCTACTTGAACATTACAGAAGAATGAAAGCAAGACATGGTAATAGTATTGATGAGATTACTCGTTTTCTTATAAGGAAACATTCGGAATTCATTGACCAAAATTTTAGCTTTACTGGCTCTTAAAACGTATAACCATTTGACCTCTGACCACCGCTTTACCGGTGGTAGAGAAAAATGACGTAATGACAAGCCACCGGTTGAACAGTGGTAGAGAAAAAATGATTTAATGCCCAGCCACCGTTTGAACGCTGAGTAAAGATTTGCGTCGTGTTTTGCTATTCGTTGTCTTGCTTTTTTATTTACCATGAAATATTACATACCAATTATCTGCGAATTTTGACAAGAAGCTCGGGAACACAGGGCTCAAAGAGCTAAAATATTTCACTTCAAACAGATTTTCAGGAAAATAGGTTCCTAAATTCCACTAACTGTTAACACCCTTACTATTACTGATGGGAGATTCTTTACTAAAGAAAGTTTGCCAAAGGCAGAGTCTTTCTTTCGCGGGACTTCTCAATTTAGACCGGTTGATAATAATTTCACTGTTTAAGAAGAAACAGAGATAGCAACTAAAATATGTTTATTCACTAAAATAACGTTAGTAGTATTAAGAAATACATATATATCTATATTACTTGCCCGTTTCGAGAATGCTTCTCACATAATAACCCTAGAACACACAACCACGACTCTCTCACGTAGGCTCACTTGCCCCTTAATGACACCAGCTCCATAAAAAATCATCTTTTAACAATACACTGCACCACCAGTAACCCATTCACATCATCCGACATAAGAAAAATCTTAATTAACAACACCAAAATCCTCTATAAAACAACTGCAAAAACGACTACAAATTCTGGAAGCGATCCTCATCAAAGACCAAATCCCAACATAAAATAGCATTTAATAATATTTAATAACTAATCCTCTTATACTAAACATCAACCCCCTCCTTATCAACAATGAATTAACCCAACAATATCTTATCTAATATGTCCTCACTAATTGACGCTTTTAGCCACTGTGCCATGGGAGGACACATGGCAGAGTGGCTAAAGTTAGATCCAGTGACAGGACCCAAAGAGTGTGAGTTCAATACCTAGTTAGGGCAGTGGAGAACTTGGAGAGGGGAATTAACAGAAGATAACTAATAACTGACATCCATTAGACATGGCACGTGGAACTAGAACAGTCTACCCCAGTGAGCGAAATAAAGGGTTCAGTTTGACATTCCAACCACCTGAAGAAGGCCGGAGCGTACAACGGCCGAAACGTTGTAATAAATATGGCGACAAAGATGAGGACAATAGTCCGAATAATGTAAAAAGTGTATATAATACCTCATCTCAGAAATATAGACAGATACTGAAAGGCCGAAACGTTGTAACAAATATGGCGACAAAGATGAGGACAATAGTCCGAATAATGTAAATAATGTACATAATACCTCATCTCAGAAATATAGACAGATACAATTAGCAAAAGCTAAAAGATAAACCATAAAAGTTTCATGACCAAACCAAGATTCAGATTATTAAACCCTACAAAAAGCAACATTGGGAAAATAGACGAACAATTTAGAAAAATATGCTCAAAACTAAGTAGGGATGTTGAAGATAACATCTATCAGTTAAGTGACAATTTTTTACAAATATTACTACTGTATACTGTTGTGGAGAGAATTATTCACCCCTGATTCCATAATTGCGAATAAAGCTGTAATACCTCAAATTTTCATAGACAATTCATGTGAATTTTTTCACCAATGACAAAATAATGGATTTGAAAGAATGTCTAGTGATGCCTACAATTTTTATTTTAGCGTGAAACAATAATAAAAAAAAACAAAAAAAAAAAAACACCAAATATGCCGATAAATTTTTAATGGGGTTTAGGTCAAGACTTTCGGCAGGGTACAACAATATCTTAATTTTGCAGTCATCTAAGTATTTTGGTAACAATTTGTGTCATGTGTTTCGGGTCATTGCCCTATTGGGAAATCGAGTGAAACCCTCAAAACAGCTTCTGTGCACTTTGTTTTATATTATTTTTAAGAATAGCCGAATATTTCTCTTTATCCATGATACCCTGTACTCTCGTTCGTTCTCCTGGTCCAGAAGCAGCAAAACATCCCCAACTGTAAAACATTTCAAACCACCGTGCTTAATTGTAGGAAGGGTATCTTTTATTTTTGGGGTTGTGAGCTTTATTCACTCTACTCCATCCATAACCGGAGTACATGCGAACAAATAATTCTCGTTTGGTTACATCTGACCTATATTTACTCCCCTGTTCGAGATGGCTTTTAGAATAAGCTAATCTGCTTTTCAGGTATTTAGCCTTAAGCAGGAGGAGGCACTGTGAAATAATAGATAGCGACTCGTATTAAGGAATGGGAGAGCTGAATTCGAATTCCAGTCGAATCCTTTACATTCACTTACGTGCTAATACCCTTGAGAAAGGTATGAATCCTTTTCTTCTCCCCACCCCAGCTATGAGTAACTAGAAGGACAGACCAGGTTCTAAAGCCTTGGATGGCAACTGGTCTACAGCAGAAAGAAATGGCAATCTACTGCGGGAAAAATCTGCCTCGTCGGTCACGTGTCGAAACAACTAACTGACTGAGCCTTAAGCAAGCGAGTTGTCCTTGACAGGATCTAGTGACTGTTTTCGTCGATATATTCAGCCCTGATGTCATAACATCATTGTCAATGTTCTTTGTCGTTAAGTAAGGATTCTTCGAGACATCTCAAACAATTTTCTTTTTCCATTCTCTAAGAAACTAACCGTTTCCTGTCCGTCCTTAATTTATTCTCAAAACAATGAGTCTCATTGTACTTCTTGATAATACTACGAATTGTCGATCTAGGAAAATTTAAACGCTTGGAAAGTGTTGTATATCCATCACCTTGTTTGTACGCATCAACTAGCTTCATTCAAAGATCTTAATCAAGTTTAGTCCTCTTTGTGCAGAATGATCGCGGTACGTGGCGCGGGGTACGCGTCTTTTTCATTAACTTTTCGAATCTTGTAGAATTAGGTCAATACTATTTCATTTTTCAGAGGGCGTTTGTATTATATGTCAAAGTAAGAAAAAAAAAACATTACAATTTCCATAGAGCAATATTATTTCATAATTGCCATAAGGGGTGTAGCTGGAATAAAAATTTAACTATGAATATAATAAATCGAAACGTCTAGAAATTTCTCGAATTATTCAAAACTAAATACGGAATCAACGATTTATGCTAAATTCAATTAGTACTTGCAAATATCCGCATTCCCTGAGAAAATATGCAAACATTTAGTGGGGGGGGGTGAATAATTCTGTCCACAACTTTGTGTGTGTATTTGTATATATATATATATGTGTGTGTGTGTGTGTGTGTGTGTGTGTGTGTTAGCCACCGAGTATTCCTTACAAGTTAAAATATTTTAAGCAGCCTAGTATTTTATTTAATGTTACGTAATTTGGCTTTATAATCTTAATTACTAAGACGCTTGCTGAGGAAATGGGAAAAAAAATGCAGTGTAACCCGGATATAAGAGAGTTGTCGAGGCCGGAGAAGAAGTCTCTTATATCCGGGTTTCTCTTATATCCAGGTTTGGTCTATTTTATATACATTAACACAGGATCTAATTTGGGACCAGAGAAAATCTCTTTTATATCCGGGTTTCTCTTATATCCGGGTCTCTTATATCCGGATTACACTGTAGCAATAAATTCTAGATTTACTATACTTACCACGCTTATTTTCTGATAATGTCGGTTATGGACACCCGTATTTACAAAATCCGGCACGTTTATACACACACACACACACACAAAATCAAAATTATTTTTCAAATACTTGGGGGTTGCTGAATTGTATGAAGGGTTTTCCATTTATGATGACTGAATGCATTTTTTTTATTTAATAACAATATCACTTGAACACTACAAATTAATACAGAATTTTTAAAAGATTTTAAACTTTACAAATGCTCTCACCCTTTCACTGTTGAAACTTTTAAACGTAGCCGTCCCTTCTACTCCAATAGCTTCATACTTCGCCCCTCTCGCCTGTGGAACACCCTTCCTTATTACTGTTTCCCTGAGAGCTATAATCTCCAACTATTCAAATGTAATGTCAATCGACATCTCCAGTTGCCTTGATCTATCCACTATCCTTCTCCTCATCCTTTCCTCTATCACTCCTATCTGCTCTAGCTCCAAATCTTCTGTAACCCCTTGCGTACTAGTGGCTTCCCGCCTTGCTTGGGGTGAATCGATTAAAAAAGAAAAAAACAATTATTCTAATTATAATTTAAAAATGAAAACAATTCTTGTAAAAATTCATTATTTATCGAAAAGTTTTTTTCCTGAGATAATAGTATCAATCATATTTCATTTCTAAAACAAAACATTATTCTAATTAAATAATGTCTTATATTTTCTATAACTGGGGCTCCTGTTTTACCTCAAAATTTGGCAATTTAAATTCTTTGAGGATTTGTCATATATAATTTAAACATTACATGTTCCATAAAGGAAATTTCTCAATATTTCATACAATTAAATAAGTGTGTGCGGGGTGGGGAGGGGATAATATATGTGAAAATACTACTTTTATCGAAGATATTTAAAAAAAAAAAAACATTTCAAATATAATTACATTCATTTCTGAATAAGTCTAGAAATTCCACTAAAATCCGACAATTATTTGATATATGCAAGTTTTTTTTTCTAATCAATATTGTTTTTCACCGTAAAAAGCGTTCACACTTCCCATACAAATTGAGGATTTAAATTCTCCATGGAGTTCTACTTTTAGACAATATGGCCATTAAGCAGTACAAAAATGAATTTCTCGAAATTTCCTAAAATTAAATAAGTTTATGTGGTAAAAGATGTAGTAAAAAAATATTTTGCCAAGTTTTTTTTTCTTTAAAAAGAAACTGTTCTGAAATAATTTCATTGATTTGTGAATAATTCTCAAGTTTCATTAAAACTCGCCAATTATTTGATGCTTGCAAGAATTTCAAAATCAATGTTTCTTCACCGCAAAAAGACGTTAAAATTTCCTATACTATTTATGATCACCCGTTGACGCCAGAATAACCAGATTTTAAACCAAACTTTCCAGTTTTCTAAAAAGATTTTAAAATAATTTTTTACTGACATTATATATATATATATATATATATATATATATATATATATATATATATATATATATATATATAAACATTTGGTCTTTCCTCTTGATAATAACATAAAGATTATGACGCTAAAAAATATTTTTTTATTCGGTTTGGGAATTTTTTGTCATCATGTAGATTGTGCAATGGATAAATTGTCGTCTAAATTATGCAAAAAGGAAAATAATACTGACATTTCATTTTAACATATAATTACCAAAATTATACGAAAATACTAAAGTGTAAATTTATTCAATAAAATTGCCATTGGCTTCAACGACAGTCTCCAGACAACTTCGGAATCTTCTGCAGCTCATCTGGGCGGTCACATTGTTTAAGTTGGTGACTGGTGCAATAATCGTTGCTTTCAGTTCATCTTTGGTGTTAAAAGGAGTTTTCTGGGTCTTTCGCTCAACTGTATCCCACAAATAATAATCAAGGGTTTTGCAGTTTGGGAAGTCATGTGATGTGGTCACAGAAATTATCTGACAGCCAGGTCTGAGTTCTCTTATTTGTGTGGCATGGTGCAGATTCCTGTTGCCAGACATAGGTTCTTCAAGCAGCCACCCCCTTGACCCAGGGCAGCACTGTCTCCTTGATATAGGCTGTGTTGAATCTGAGCCCTGTAGGAAGATAAATGGAGGCATAATGTTGCCATCAATAGTGATTACTCCAAACAGCATGATATTGACTGGATATATCATCCAACTCTTTCTGAATCCTCTTCATTGTCCAAACACTCTGAAATGTTTGTATTAGAGCTTCCACAGTGAATGTCTTCCAGTACAGCATGCCGTTTTCAAATGTCTCGTTGAGTGAATAGCATTATAATGAATTAAACACATTATAATATAATAATTAAATGCATTCGCTGGTTCCCAGACGTCATGAGTTCAAGCGATATACGAGGCTAGCATCCCGCTCTCACCCCTTCACTGTCGAAACTCTTAAATGTAGCCGTCTCTTCTACTCCAATAGCTTCATGTCTTGCACCTCTCGCCTGTGGAACTCCCTTCCCAATCCAGTTTCCCTGAGAGCTATAATATCCAACTATTCAAATGTAATGTCAATCGATATCTCCGGTTGCCTTGACCTATCCACTACCCTCATCCTTTCTTCTATCACTCCTATCTGATCTTGCTCTAAATTTTCTGTAACCCTTTGCGTCCTAGTGGCTCCCCGTCTTGCTTGGGGTGAAATGCTTAAAAAAAAATAAAATAAAAAACAAACACATTATAATCAATTGGGGTTGCATTCTGGTGACCAAATGTAAGGGGTGAGATGTGGTTACAGAAATTGTCTGACAGCCATGATGGGTTCTCCTACTTGTCCTGTTGCCAGACATAGGGGCTTTTCCAGCAGCCAACCTGTTGACCCAGAATAGTACTACTAAATCAAGACACTTGATGTAGGCCTTCGTGTTGATTTTGAGTCCCTGTAGAAAGATAAATGGTGGCATAACGTCGCCATTACAAGTGATCACTCCAAACACCTTCATAATCACCGTTAGACTCATCCAACTCTATTCAAATTCTCTGCATTGTCCACAGATTGACAACCAAACATTCTGAAATGTTCGTACTGGAGTTTCTGGCACGAATGCTAAGCAATATAGAATACCGTTTCCAAATTTCTGAAGAAGTGAATTCGTCATAGTGCTATTTTTCGCATAGATGGTGTCCAACTGACCTTACTATATTGTGCAGTGGCCAAAACAAAAACAAGCAATGCGCATGCGCGAAATTTTATTTTTTTAAAAGGTTAAAATAACGACAATTTATCCATCGCATCCTGTATGTTATTTATTTTTTTTTTTTTAGCGAATCTTTTTGGCGGGACCAATATATATATATATATATATATATATATATATATATACAGGAAACAGTCTGACAGCCATGATGGGTTCTGTCTGTGGATGACTATATATATATATATATATATATATATATATATAGTAGTCATCCACAGACAGACTGTTTCGCTGTATTACAGCTCCTCAGTGTGACTAGACGTCCGATTGCTTCAACTCGACTGATCTTCGGCCATCGTCGCACGGCAGAAAAGAATTGAATTTTAACGTTTTTCACTATGCGAAATAGGCCGGAGAACTCAATTCAATTTACTCAAAGAATAATGCTTAATAGCAGTTGGAGCGGCTGTCTTTTTAAAAAACCCTTTCTCAACAGAACTCAACCGGATTTCCGTGAGTATATAGTGATTTTTAAGCGTAGTTTAGACGTGGCACAAGGCCGAAAGTATGGAGCACCTACTTAAGATCGAACTCACTGTTCTGTCGTAATTGTTCTTGCGAGACAAGCTTGCTAACCATTACACCGCCTCAAGGTGCCTTTCCGGCAACATATATAGTCATCTACAGACAGACTATTTCCTCGGTGTGGCTAGACGTCATATTGCTTCAAGACGAGATCGAAACCCGACTGATTTAACACCAGTCAGTTGTCTTACCTCTAGGCATAAAGGAAGGGAATTTTAACGTTTTTCTCTATACGAAATACCCCAGCGGCTCGGAGAACTAAATTCAATTTACTCGAAGATTAATATGTGTGTGTGTTTGTGTGTATGTGTGTGACACGTCATCAGAGAGCTCATGCTGGATAGAATACTGTTCTGCCAGGAAAACATAACGATAAAAACAGCGGAAATTAACCTGTTTCATGAGTGAATAAAATAAACAGAGCCTAAGGACTATGCTGACACAAAGAATGCAAGTGAGGGAATTACAAAAAACAAAAACTGAGAAACTAAGAAAACTGAAATGGAATATTTCCTCCAAGAACAACAACAGAGAACCTAACCCCGAAAAAACTCAACGGCCCTACCGCAAAAGAAAACAACAAGACACTACAACCACACAACAGATGAAAAGATAAAAAAACAACAACAACACACGCATACACCAACGTGAGACAATCAGTACCAAAAACAACGACACCAGCAACATCAACAAGCTCAAAACGAACACACAGATAAAACAAATGACGAACGTACGCAGAGATCTTTAAGGTGAAATACAGAAATGCAGAAGCCAAAACGCAGCGATCCTCAGACAGAACAGATGTCCCCACTAAAGCTCCCAGATCACCCAGATTAACCCCTGTTAGACAATCGATAGAGAACACGCTCAACCTTCCAAAATACGTGTTAAACCCCCAATCAAGACACTTGGTAGTGGGTATAGCATCCCTAATAGAAAACACAATGCAAACTTTCGAGCTTCGTCATGCTTACAAACATGACACGTACGGGCGAGTAATAAATCCAAGTAGCAGTAAATTCTCACTTGAAACATTTAAATTACCGAACAAAGGAATTAGGTTTTTCCCCATCGTCCTCCACGGTTTAATGAGGACACTTTAGCAAGAGACCTTTAGAAGAATATAGATAAAAGCCCACTACGAGGAAAATAGCTACACACCTTCCATACTCGAAACACTAAAAGAGAAGAACACAACATTCACCCCACATAATACGGACTCTACTATATAGACATTTGAAATGGCATTAACGAATGACATAAAGAAAACAACAATACGTAAGTTGCCACATAACAATATCATTGAAAGGGAAATGGGGGCCCTCGACACACGGACACATAGAGATGGCCTGGTCATTTCTCTGGCTGACAAAGGTGGTGCCATATTGATCTAAAGCCTCAACGAATACCTTAAAGAGCACAACAAACAACTAACCGACAAAAACACCCACAAAATCCTACCCACTCACCGAATTCTCCCCCAAAATTAACAAGCTCGCAAAACACGATGCCTCAAAATAAGATAATTGAAAAGTAAACATGTACAACATTTACACCCCAAAATATCACACCTGCCATCTTCTATCTCCTTCCCAAAATACCCCAAAGCAACAACCCAGGAAGGCCAGTCATTCCATCATTTAATTTCCACATAACTAAAATATCCAAAAGTGTAGATCACAATATACAGCCCCGAGCTAAGAAAATAAAATCCTACATCAGATACACAGCAGACCTAATAAACAGAATTAAACATATACAAACAGTATCAGAAAATGCAACTCGAGTGACCATGGACGTTAGATCTCTTTATTCCAACATCAAACACAACGAAGGAATAACCGCCCTTAAAGAAGCACTTGCTAAAATATTAGGTTGGTGCAAAAATAATGACGTAATAATGTCGTTTTTTAACGTATTTTTAACGTCAAAAAACGACATTATTACGTCATTATTTTTGCACCAACCTAATAATAAAACAAGGCACCTCCCCAGAAGTAATCACAAAACTTAATGAACACACCCTCACATTAAATATTTTCGATTTCAATAGAAGAGACTATATACAAGTAAAAGGATGTGTAATGGGCACCGTTGCAGTTCCATCATATGCCAGGATCTTCATGAGGAAATTTGAGGGGACATATATTTATCCTTTCATGGGTAATGACTGCATGTTCTACGCAAGATACCTCGATGATATCTTCTTCACATATACGGGCAATGAGTAAAAACTTACTGCATTGCTTATGTCCTTAAACATAGTATACGACTCCATTAAGCTCGACCCTGAGAAATTAACACGATTGGTAACATTTCTAGACAACGTTATCTACGTTGATAAAAACAGAAAACTACAAACGATACTACATACTAAAATCACCAACACTCACAACTATCCACACTTTAAGTTTTCCCACCCAAAAAACCTCAAAGATAACCTTCCCTATTCACAAGCACTTAGGATATGTTCCAACACTAAAGAACTAATTAGTTACATTAAAAATCTCGAGCAACAATTCACAAAAAAGGGTCTATAAACAACACTTAATCAGGGAACAAATAAATAAAGCAGTTTCGACACCGGGAGAAGACATCGTATAGTATAAAATAAAAATAATCCAAACGCACCCCTCTAATAACAAAATTCAATACTAATGTATCTCCACTATTTCAAATAATCAAAAGTCGCTGGGATTTACTATATCTCAGATCAGACCTAAAAAGTTTGAGGAGCCCGACCTTTTAGCATATTGTAGACCGAAGAACATTAAGGAAATCATAGATGGTAACCAAATTTCAGACGACAAGAAACACGATATAGACCAAGAATAAAAACAATAGGATTTTCCCAACCATGTAACAACAAAAGGTGCCTGGGTTGTAACCACATTAAACACACATCATTTCATTCACTAGCTCAGTCACTAACACTACTTTCAAAATATACAACTCTAACTGTAGAAGGCATAACATAATTATTGGAATCGGTTTCAGTCGGTTCCACACAAAAGATTATTACCTGTAGAAAAACATTTCCGCCTAGAAAAAAAAGGAAAAAAAACATGATTTTAATAGTCATGCAAAATTCACTATTATTGAAAGAATAGAAATAGACGCAAAAGATAAAGTTTCGAAAATACTTGAAGACCACGAAGACAAATGGAGTTTGCGCCTTAAACACTTTGTCCAGAGGGGTTCAATAATAAACTAAACCGCACAGGTTGAATTAATATATAACCCGATAGATCAACTCCACTCCATATTTCTCCCTCACACATAATCTCATTATAGTGGAATATACCCTACTACATAAAAGACGACACCACTCATGAAGGGCCCAAGTTGACACCACGAAGTCACATCACCCTCAACCACACTAGACAGACATGCTTACAGAGGTGATGAAGTCTACTATACACACACTTACGCACACGCACAAATTTATACATATGAAACATGAAATACACATAGCACACAAATTCCCTTCCCAGCAACCAATAAAGCTGTCAAAATGACTAAAGAGGTGCATCTGAGATTCATGGGTCTCCCGGCCTCTCCTTAAAAAAAAACAACTTGAAAAGATCTTTGACCAATCCCAAAACTGACCAAAAATTAACTATAAAAAAGCAAATGAAAACTACAGGACAGCTTCAGCTTCCACAGAGACTGTCATTAATCCTGATAGTTCACAGCTATTAACAAGTATGATTTATTTTCCTGATGATGGCCATGCTGGCCGAAACGAATCAATGAACCTAATGAAAAGATAAAACAAAAATATTAATATATACAACACAGTGTGTTTTTATCTATCTATCTATCTATCTCTCTCTCTCTCTCTCTCTCTATATATATATATATATATATATATATATATATATATATATATGTATGTGTGTGTGTGTGTATATATATATATATTAGTTAAAACCAAAAAATTAAAATGGTTAGTGGACTTGAGAAACCTATTTTATTGAAAAATTGTTTTAATAGGAAGATTTAATAAGTTTCGACTGAATGTAGTACTGGCTGCTTGGCAAATGTATGTCGAGTATTTCGCTAAAGTAAAGTAAACGGCTAATATTATCATAACTATCTATCTATCTATCTATCTATCTCAATCTTCATATCTATCTATTTCAGTCTGTTTATATCTATCTATCTATCTATCTATCTATCTATCTATCTATCTATCTATCTCAGTCTTCATATCTATTTCAGTCTGTTTATATCTATCTATCTATCTATCTATCTATCTATCTATCTCAGTCTTCATATCTATTTCAGTCTGTTTATATCTATCTATCTATCTATCTATCTATCTATCTATCTATCTATCTATCTCAGTCTTCATATCTATTTCAGTCTGTTTATATCTATCTATCTATCTATCTATCTCAGTCTGTTCATCTCTCTCTGTCTCTCTGTCTCTGTCTGTCTGTCTGCCTGTCTATCTGTCTGTCTGTCTGTCTCTCTCTCTCTCTCTATATATATATATATATATATATATATATACATGGGTTCTCAACCATTTTTAACAATGGAAAACTTGCACACTTAATTTTTGGTGTTATCCCCCATAATCATTCTATGAAAAAAAAGCTCATTCTATTTTTTCTAATAGATAATTTTAGGAATAGTATTATATATATATATATATATATATATATATATATATATATATATATATATATATATATATATATAATCGTTATATAATTATATATTAAATTAATTTTATTTTTAAATACTTTATGTTAATTAATTTATATTAATATATTAATATCTAATTTTTTAATATTTAAAATTAAATTTATAATTTATTATTAATCTATTAAATTAATTTATAATCTTCATATAATTAATCTTTGTATATATAATCCTTTCTTTATATATCCTTCTCAGTTTTTATTCATCTTTTACAATCAAAACATCCGTTAAAGTAAAAAGGATGCTAGCATGCATCGCTTGATCTCGTTTTCTGATAGTTTTAAAGTTGCTTTTCTATTTTTAATATGGCGTAGATAACTGTAGAATTGTACAAATTCTACTTATCAGTTATAACAGTCCCGTAGTGAAATTACTCAATGGACCACTAAAATATTATCTATCTATCTATCTATCTATCTATCTATCTATCTATCTATCTATCTATCTATCTATCTATCTATCTATCTCAGTCTTCATATATCTGAAAATTAATTTAATATATAATTATATAACGATTATTCAGTCAATAGCTTCGTCCACCGCAAGGAAAGTTGGCTTCCTGTGCGGTGCCAGATAGCTATAATCTCCTACTAATTTGCTTTTTTTTGTGTGGACCTCTAGTAATGTTACACACAGACCCGGAATTGTTACTAAATATCCTTTGCCGCTTTGTGTTTACAGCTATCACAATGTTTTAATTATGGTTTATTTATAACAGAAAGCAACTGGTGTAAATAAACCATGATTAAAACATTGTGATAGCATTGTCCGCTGACCTGAGATGGAACGAATACATTCAGTCAATAGCTTCGTCCACCGCAAGGAAATTTGGCTTCCTGTGCGGTGCCAGGAAATTTTTCTCGCCAGAGTCGATCTTTCAAATCTACAAATCAGCCATTCGCCCTTGCATGGGGTATTGCTGCCATATATGGTCTGGAGCCCCTTCTGTTTGTCTCAAGGTTCTTGATAAGATCCAGAGACGGATATGCAATGTAATTGGCCCTGATCTGGCATCTCGTCTGCAGTCGCTCTCTCACAGACGTGCCGTCGCCTCCTTCTGTCTTTTTTACAAATACTTTCACGGTAACTGCTCCGATGAGCTGCTTTCGCTGATTCCAAGACTTCATGAATTTAAGCGTTCAACTAGGCTGGCATCTCGCTCTCACCCTTTCACTGTCGAAACTGTTAAATGTAGCTGTCTCTTCTACTCCAATAGCTTCATATCTCGTACTTCTCGCCTGTGGAACTACCTCCCCATTTCTTGTTTACCTTATAGCTATAATCTCCAACTATTCAAATTTAACGTCAATCGACGTCTCCAGATGCCTTGATCTATCCCCTATCCTTCTCTTCATCCTTTCCTCTATCACTCCTCTTTGTTCTCGCTCCAACTCTGTAACCCCTTGCGGGCTAGTGGCTTACCGCCTTGCTTGGGTTTGACTGCTTCAAAATAAAAGCTTGACTTGTAACAGCCAAATCAGCTTATATATTGAGTGCACGAGTATTGAGTGTCTAAACAGATGTGTGCCACTGTAAGGTGGTGAACAATTATAAGATTTAATATGACGTTTGAATACCAACGAGACAATTTCAGCGTTAAGTGCCAAAGCAAATTGCCGAAAAAGAAACACAATTTATACCTCATGGGAAGCCTCTTTTTTTTTTTTTTTAGAGAGACAGAGGTATAAATTTTGCTGATGAGAACACGGGAGCACGTAATTCCGACTGGTGTGATCTGAGTGCATCACTTTGCGTTGGATACAAATGTAAATTCCATGACCAGGAAAAATCCATCTTCTTCAACTTTCCAAAATTCAGTAATCAGTGAAAGAATTGATGGCAACTTTATTCTGGAAAATTGTAACACGATTATTCATCCAGCACAAGCCCCAAGAATAGAGGGTTACAGAATGAGGTGGTTAGTAGTACTTGTATCAGTAAATTGTTATTATCCGACAAAAATTCTTATAATCCCAAATTAATTTCTGGCTTGAAATAGCCTGCAAAATGTTGATAAACCGTAAAAAGCAAATTAATCAATAGATAAATCGATTAAATTTTTCAAAGAAAGTCTTATCATAAATCCGTTGGAATCACTGAACAGACGGGCGGTGTTATATGCAGGGAAATAAGTGACCGTTTGATGGTGAGATATCTAAACGGCACATTGCATACAGAAGAACGTTCCATACCAATTCTAGGCGCGTTTACTCCGTTTTTTTTTTTGTTTGTTTTTTTTTTGTCTCATTCACACCTTGAAAAAAATCGATGAAGTCATGCTGCAAAATCAGTGATCGACCCACTTGCCTAAAAATGCTTTTTCCTCTTTATATGTGTCATTCAAAGGAGTCAGTTGAACAAAGAGGATGGCGTAGCAGCTGCTTATCCCAATTCTATGAATTCGTAATAAATTAATAATAGTCTTTTCTGTTTATGCGTTGCGTGAGATTTTCTCCTTGCCATCGACAGTAACATTCCTTTGCTAAATAGATGTAAGATGTGATCTGAAGCAACAGTCCGCATCACTCATCATCATCATCATCATCATCATCATCATCAAAACTTTTTCGATTTGAGCTCATGAATTAACATGCTCTCTCATCTTCAGTGATATTGTATACTGATTGGACAATATTTTGCTAGCCTTCTCTGTTCTCTGCAAGTTTGCGGCGTCGTTGCAGACCTTCCTTGATTGTAAAATTTCCCAAAGGAAAAGTCGGATCTTTCTGCCTTGTTCTATGAATGTCCCGGTTCAGCGTTGAGGCTATGGTGAAAGAAATGAAAGAGCACTATGGCAACATACCTCCTATCAGCTAATCAATATGGCAGCAAAGACTAAGACTTGCTGGTCACTGTTTGGGTAGCAAAGAAGAACTTGCTGGAGATGTTCTAATCTGGGTACCATTCCTTGGAAAAAGAACACAAGGTCGACTAAAAAAGATGTCCATTGACCATCTGATTAAAAACAGGGGATGCAGATTTGATGAGCTTCCAAATGCAATGAACGATAGGAATTAGTGGAAGCAGAGTGTCATGGAATGCCGTGCTTGCTCGCCCTGATGATAATAAGTCTGGATTTTAAGCAATCACCTAATATTTCACGGTTGCGTGCTTTTTCAAAAATAATTTACTTGCTGAACTCTGATCAAGGCGACTTTCTCTTCCCGAAACGTCTTATCGTGTCTTCAATAATAATAGTGAAATTAACTTATTACTGCATAAAGCTTTCTTAAAAGGCCTGCTCTTTCTTTTTAATCTGCCTTGCCAGCAAAGGGTACCTCCAGGGTTGCCGGATTTATAATTTTAAGTACTCTTACTCTCTAAAAAATATGGACACCATGAATTAATGAGTTAAATAGTTCTAGCATCCTAGCTTTGTAGGGGTTAATTAAACTAAAGAAGTTATGGAAATTACTAATTATTAAATCCAGGAGGCCCCAGATTTTTAATATGTACTAGACCACTCATAAACCCGTTGGGTTTCTTTTAAAAGTATTTTGATACACCCTATATATATAAGCCAAAAGTCTGGATTCTGAGCAGCACTAAATAAATCCTGGAAAGATCACCCAACAACTAATGCGCTCTATGGCAACATACCTCCTGTTAGAAAATTAATACACTAACAAAGACTAAGATTTGCTGGTTACTGTTGGCCTAGCGAAGAAGAACTAACTGAAGACGTTCTACTCTGGATACCATCCCATGGAAAAAGAACACACGGTCTAGCAAAGAAGATGATTGAAGACACGGGATGCAGGCTGAATGAGCCTACAAATGCAATGAACGATAGGAATGGATGGAAGCAGTAAGTTATGGAATACCGGGCTTGCTAGAGACGTTCTTCTCTGGATATCATCCCTCGCAAAAAGCCCACACTGTCTACCAAAGAAGATGTACATTGACCATCTGACGGAGGACACGGGATGCAGACTGGATGAGCTTCTAAACGGAGAAAACATCGAACAAGCAGACGACTTCAGATACCCGGGCAGCTATATTGCCTCCATTGAGAACAATGTTACCATCAGACTGCGAAAAGCCTGAGGAGTGATCAATGAAATGAACAAAATCTAGAAATCAAATCTACGGGACAAACTGAAGAGAAACTTTTTTCAGGGCTACACTAGAGTCCGTCCTTATATATGGAGCCTTAACCTGGACACTAACAGCCAAACTGCAAAAGAGATTAAATGATGCTTACAAACGAATACTTCGAGCAAGACTAAATCTTAGAAAGATCACCCAACAAAGAAAGGGAACTATGGTAACATAGCACTTATCAGCAAATTAATACGCCAACAAAGACTAAGATTTGCTGGTTACTGTTGGCGTGACAAAGAAGAACAAGCTAGAGACGTTTTACTCTGGACACCATCCCTTGGAAAAAGAACACAAGGTCGACCAAAGAAGATGTACATTGACCATCTGACGGAAGATACGGGATGCAGACTGGATGAGCTTCCAAATGCAATGGGCGACAGGAATGGATGGAAACAGCGTGTTATGGAAAGCCGAGCAAAGAAGATGATTGAAGACACGGAATACAGGCTGAATGAACTTCCAAATGCATTGAACGATGGGAATGGATGGAAGCCGTGTGTCATGGAATGCCGAGCTTGCTCGACCTGATGATAATGATGATGTAACCACTTCACGTGAGAAGCATTTATCACCAATTGTCGGACCTTCTTTGCTAGGAACTACTTTATTTTTTTTCGTAAGCAATAAAGAAAACTATTAGTTGAACAGTAGACTTTTGCATCACTCTTAGCATGAACCTCGTAACTGCAAGGTCTGTCACGACAAACATGTAAGTTTTCTCTGACAAGTCGCACAAAATAGTTTCTCTTCGCGCGTCTAAGAGAAAGAAAAAATTTGCTCCTATGTGTACATAGTACAAGCGGAAATGCCTTTCAAGTGAATTCTTTGGCAACACTGGGTGCAGTCAGGGCGAGTGGTTACTGATGAAATAATAAGTTTTTAGTAACAGGATTTCCTGATGAATTCCCATTGACTAATCACACAATAAGGAAGTCGATGTCGGAGAATTCTTTGTCTATACGGGCTGCTACTGCACATTCAAACAGAAATTCGAACAGAGCTCATGGCTTACTGGTGAGTAAAGCTTACGGCCATAACACGTTAAAAAAACCGGTTCTCGTACGATCGCCGAGGTTAAGCAACGTCGAGCCTGGTCAGTACCTAGATGGGCGACGGCTTATCAAGTGCTGTAAGCTTGTATGTGCGGGTGGTCTAATAGATATCGTCTAAGAATTGGATCTCGGAGAGCCGAGTTACAATTCCAGTTGGGGCCGTTATATTTACTTACGCGCAAATATCTTTGAGGAAGGTACGAAACCGCCTCTTCCCCCCCAACTACGGGTTAATTAGTAGGACTTGTATCAGTAAGTTATTATCATCTTTAAAAAAAAAGTCTTACAATCTAAAAACATTTTTTGACTTTAAAATAAAGTGGAAAAGACTGACAAGTCGTAAATAAAACAAATCAATAAAAAAATCAATTGGTGCATAGCCTTACTGATTTGTTTGTTGATAGGTTTCAGTCTATCTCCTCGGGTGCAATTATTTAGCAAGCTTTTATCTGTCGAAACGGCTCTGCAAACTTTACGATAACTGGCACATTTTAGCCACGAGATCAAATTTGCTGCTGACGAATTTGAAATGCTCTGTTAGGATTTTTTTGGCGGTTATGCTTTAGGTCAGGCATGGGCAAACTTTTGCGAGCAGTGGACCTCATGTTCTACTAATTGTAAATGCTCCATTCGAATCTGGCTTGATAAATTTGATAAAATCTACCGTTTTGGAGTTATCGACAGTAAAAGTTCGGATTCATTTGCGTCGCATGCAGCCATTACTGGCGTTGTTTGCATACATTCGTTCCAGAATAGCTATCAGTGTAGGTATCATTGCGCAAACTGAGCGTGTCTGCGTAAATAGTTCTCGTGCGTAGTAATTGAGACAAATTTAGACAAAAAAAGATCAGTTCCGCGCTTAACTTTCCGTAGTCTTCCGCGTTTAGCATTCCGCTGCGAATTATGCAAACAACGACAGTAATGGCTGCCACCAACGACGCGAATGAATCCGAGATTTAACTGTCAATAACTCCAAAACGGTGGGTTTTATCAAATTGATCAAGCCAGATTCGAATGGAGCATGTACAACTAGATATAAATGTAAATATTCTGGAATTTTTTTAAAATCCTACTTGCTATGGAAACCAGAGCGACAACACCTAGTGTGGGTAGGCCGTTGCACTATACTCTGCAACAGGGGTAGGCACCCTACGGCACGCGTACCGCACGTGGCATGCCAAGAAATTTCCAGTGGCACGCAGCTGCAAATGACATCACGAAGTCCGAACTAATAACTACTACAACGCAAAGAAGATATTTAGCTGTTTCAATTTTAATATATATTAAAGTATATATATATATATATATATATATATATATATATATATATATACTAGCAGCATGGCCTGGCGTTGCCCGTGCTTGATTCAAAAATCGTACGACACATGCAGCAATCGCTATCACTTGACTTAAAACATTTTTGCCCTTCCTTGCCGTTAAAGGAGTGCCCTTTACTGTGCTGATGTTGCTACATGCCTTACTTCTTGCCTATCTCACACCGCGAATTTTTTCTAAGTTCTATACTAAACATTAAATATGTTACGAAAAAAGAATTAAACAAAATGAACACAAAATGATCAGCTGTAAAAAAGGACTCGTAACTGGAAAAACCGAATGAAAAAAGAATGTTAACAATAAATACTTTTTCACACCCAACCCAGTTCTGCGGAATCAGAATCAACGTTGAGTTTAAGCAATCGAATGAGCCAATTGGAGTAAAGTGCCATGCAGATTTAAATTTTTCCCACTTGAGACGAATGCAACTATCGATTTTTTTTTGCGTGCTAGCATTCTAGTTAACATTTGTGTCAGTCAGCTGTTGCCTCTCACGCTGGCCAATAGAATCTTCTTGCCTATCCGTGGCAGCCAGCTATTGGCTCTCACTCTGGCCAGTAGAAAATGGCCGCAAACTACATGAAAACTGCCGTTGAAGCATGAAAAAATCGATTATTTCCATTATCGATGGGAGTTGAAATGCAAAGTCGGTCTTGGCCTTCCCGCTAACTTGGAGCATGTGCATGTAAATTTTGGTGCAAATCCGTCGAAAATTGCGGCCGTGCATTCGTTACACACACACACACACACACACACACACACACACACACACATCCTGCTTTTTATAGATAGAGATATTACTGTATAAATTATATTGTAGAACAGGTATATTGACCTTGACTTGGATAAAAAAAAAAGTATACTGTTAGAACACTGAATGATTTTAAAACCTTAGGTCGGCACATAGCAAAAGGTTGCCGAAACCTGCTCTACAGGGGAGTCTAATGTAATGTAGGGATGCAAAGTGCGATTATTTCCCTTTGCTTGAAACGAAGTAATGAGGAGTCACGTGATGGCTGGAGAATGACCTCAGTTCAAGAAGTGTCGAAGGCCAGCTGCTATTTTTTACGTGACTGGCTTCCTTCTGGGTTTTTTTTTTTTTTTTTTTTTTTTGTTTTGTTTTTTTTTGTGAATATTCTCATGGCAACTTTTCTAATGAGCTTATTTTCTTAATGTCTCGACTTCGTGAACATAAGCGTTCTAGTTGATTGGCGACTAGATCTTGCCGTTTTACTGTTTAACTAGTTAAAGTCATCTCCCACTGCTATTCTAACAGCTTTTTCTCGCACTTCTTACCTTTGCAATTGTCTACCTTTTTCTCACTTCCCTGCTATAATCTTAAAAAGTTTAAATGCAGCATCAGTCGCCATCTTCTAACTTCCTGTTCCTTTATTGCCCTTTCCTCTTTCCGCATCAATAAAGTCTTCATATTCTCTTTTAGTCCTTGTAATCTCCTCTGTACTAATGGCATTACTTGGGTTGAAATGACTAAAAATAAAATTATAACGATATTATGAATTATCATTTCATTAAAAAACACTGTATCAAGGGGAATAACTGAACATGAAGTATCAGTAATTATCTCCCTTACATCCACAGCTCTGCACTTATTTTATGTTCTTTGGACAAGCTAAGAAATTATTTAACTCCTATGTTGACTATCAACACTGTAAAGAGCGATAAAAGCTACTGGAAATATTTTCGTAGAAAAATGGTTTTAAGAGAAAGTTTTTAAAGATTTCAACCGATATTTGCACAAGTTCTTCGTTTAATGAATGTCGGATGTTTCCTTATAAGGAAACGGCTAATATTGTCATTACCATTTATCTGTGAAAGTTTAATATTATCTTCTTGATCATCGGGTGATACTGGTCGATAAGCAAAAGCAATGACTGGCTCAACATAATCTTTTTTTATTATTTCTATATATACCTTGAGACGTAAAAATTTAAGAATTCTTAATGTCATGATAAGATTTTCTAAGTGAAAGAAAAGGAATAAGACTTTAGCAAGAACCGGAAATCCAATCTTAAACAGAAAACAAAGGATAAACTTCTATTCTAATTAAAAAAAAAATGACGATAGGCGAATCTATTTAACCCTATTTAATCAAATTAATATTGGAGAAAATAAGTTTTGCTTTCGAGGATTGATACTAAATGTATGACGAATTATTGAAGTAATTTTAGCAGGAAAAAGTGAATTAAGATAGCTAAATACTTAGATTGTCAGGTATATATATATATATATATATATATATATATATATATATATATATATACCCGGAGTTATGTTTTCCGATTTCTTTTTTGAATTTGTAGGTCTGACGATTTGAATCGTGATTACGGTTCCAATGTAATAAACTATAACCATGGAATATTAGTGTTTTGAGCCTTTTATATTATATTCTTACTCTGACCTGAACATTGAGTTCTACTTGGATTCTATACTTTTGAGAATTTATATTTTATATATATATATATATAGATAGATATATATATATATATATATATATATATATATATATATATATATATATATATATATATATATATATATATATATATATATATATATATATATATATATATATATATATATATATATATATATATAATGTAAATAGCTATATGAATCCCGAATGAGGGTTATTTTACAGCCTTCTTAATCAATTCAATGAGACAATTCTTATAGAATTTTATGTTATATATTATTTGTTAGTGGGAGATATACACGAACTTTCGTACGCCTTTATCCGGATAAAAATCTTACGAATTTATAAATTTTGTAGAGGAAAAAAATATCAAGAATTAATATTTGTAAAAAGCGTATTGTAAGGGAAAAAACTGTTTCATAATTATTTTACAGTTATCTCCCTTGAAATATAAATCTTGCTGTTCGTGCATTCGTGCTAGCAATTGTTGAAAGTGAATTTTTTTTTTTGTTCACTAAAATTTCATTTCATACAAGGCACACCATCCACTCACAGATTGTTCTATGAATATCAGAAGAGGAAATAAGTGTAGATTATAAGATAGCTTCTGGTTGTAACTCGACTTGAACTTTGTGGCGATCAGGGAATCATCGACAATGTTCAACAAAGTAGCGTTTCATTAAAAGAAGCTGATAGAATGGAATCTCTTCCTTATCAATCGCATGTAAATGATAATGATTCGTTCCTTTTTAAATGGCATGGCGAAACCAAGCTGTAACGATTTGGACTTGTGAAACTAAGGAATGGAATTCGTCTGAACATTTGCCATTGAAATAGCAATGGAGCAGCGATACACTTGTGACGTTTTTATTCGTGGGGAAATGGCTATGTGGAGGTAGTGGAAATAATTCATCACCCACAAAGCCGCGTAAACGCTTTTGAACTCTGTCAAGGGTGGAAAGTGAAGATTGAGTAGCTCCAGCTCAGATATGGTAGGAATTCTGCCATTTTCGGTTTGATTTGAGAAGATAATGTTACGCAACTTATTCACCTGAGTGAAGTTAAGTGGCCGGACTCTTTCCCAGTGTTTGAGACATATGAAAACTCTGAAGACTCTGTTAGGTAATAATGTCATGGCAGAGACTATTCTAAGGAGATTTTGCTTGGACAAACTACCCAACACTATGACACAAATTTTAGCAATCATGTCAATTGAAACGGAAGTGGAATAATTTTGCGGATTCTGCTGACCGGATCTACAGACAACGACGAAAATATTCGTACACCCATCAATTTTGAATATTTTTATCCATTTCTCTGAATCTGATGCACGTATGATACTAGATTTTGTATATGTTATTAAGCACAATAAAAGGAATATAAAACTCAATTTTCAGAACAATAGGTTAAATACAACAAATTTAACAAGCGAATTATGCAAAATACGAAAAGACAAAATTATTTGTATAGTAGAAAATATCGTTTTAAGTTGATTGATTCGTGTAAGTAATCGTAATTTACATCATTATTTTATCGGTGAAGCCTTCTAGACTATTTATACAGTAGAATATTTGGCAGGCTGAGGTCAGATACTTTCTGACGCAACACAAATTTCATAAATTTCATTGAACTGTAATCTTTGTCAACTATCAACAGCTTTTGATAAATCATGCTCAAACTATAAGAAAAAAAAAGAAAATTTAGACTTCTGACTGAAAGAGCGAATAAGAAAAAATTAAATTGAAGTAAATTAATCGAATTTACAGCAATATTTCTTTGGCGACATTATTCGTCAAATTACATTTAAAGTAACCGGCTAACTGTGACCAAGAATATTTCCTTTAAGTTTTTTTGATTTATATATACGCCATTTCCTTCTTATGCTTTATAGGTTTCAGCAATGTTTCTCCTTCAACTATATACCTCCCAACTCTTGTTTTGCCATCCGTTTACACAAGCTAGTTAGGTCGGTTACTTGATATTTCCTTTGGCCTCTCTTGCCTTTGATTAGTTCAGTGAGTGTTAAATTCTCCAAGCCTTATTAAGTGTCATTAAGTGTTCCAGAAATTTCAGCAGTCTCTTTCTGATTGTAATTATTGACATTGATTACCCACGGAAAAATACGGTTTTGTTTGTTTTGTTTTACGGCATATCAACCTCAATGGGTTATTTAATGCCGACAGTTTTTTTGCTTTTTTTTATTGCTGGTAATATTTTTTTCGAAAAAACGTATTGCTGGTAATATTTTTTTGCTTGAAAAATCTATTATTGGTAATATATTTTTTTTAAATCTATTGCTGGTAATATTTTTTCTCCTCAAAAATCTATTGCTGGTAATATTTTTATTCTTCAAAAATCTATTATTGGTAATAACTTATTTAAAAAAAATCTATTGCTGGCAATATTTTTTTTCCTCAAAAATCTATTATTGGTAATAATTAAAAAAAAAATCTATTACTGGTAATATTTTTTCTCTTCAAAAATCTATTATTGGTAATATTTTTAAAAAAAAATATATTGCTGGTAATATTTTTTTTCTTTAAAAATCTATTGCTGGTAATGTCTTTTTTCTCCAAAATCTATTGCGGGTAATATTTTTATCAAAAAATGTGTACTTGGTAATATTTCTTTTAAAATATATTATTTATGATAATGTATTGCTGCTAATAATTTTTTACATAAAAGTATTTCTAGTATTAAAACGTATTTTTACATTTTCACGGTGTTAGACCCCAGATTAGGGGTTAACTATTTGCCTATAGATAGGATACTAACAGGTGATATAACCCCGTATTAAATAGACCTATCTGGGAAGAGGTTGCTCCATACCATAATTAAGAGGTTGCTCCATACTCTTCAAAACCTCCTGGTCAGAGGCTTTGCTGCTCGACGTAGTTTATTGTCTTACCCAGGACGCGGATGTAGTTTATCGGAAAAAAAGAAGGCGAACGTTTTTATTTGTTTTATTGTATGTAGGTGTTTGCTAAATGCCCCTGGTACTTTGGGTTTTTAAGAAGGACATCAGTGCAGTAATTGTGTATTCTCTATGGGACGGATCTCCGGTCAACGACGTACTTTTCGAATTAAGGAAGAATCAGCGAGAGGGAGTGGGAGGAGAGAGGGAGGGAGAGGGAGAGAGAGAGGGAGATAGAGAGGGAGCGGAAGAGAGAGAGGGAGAGAGGGGGGAAGTTATGAGATCACCTGCGGCCGTGTGCCAATCTTAACTGAATCTCGTAATTATTAGTTCGTCAGAGAGGAGACATGAGAGATCGGTAGAGGAAGCGATGATAAAAAAGAGAGAGAGAGAGAGAAGATAGAAGAGAAAAGAAAAAATGAAGAAGAGGATAAATAAGAAAAAAAGAAGATAAAAAAGGGAACGAGAAAAGGAATGAAGAGAGAGAGAGAGAGAGAGAGAAGATAGAAGAGAAAAGAAAAAATGAAGAAGAGGATAAATAAGAAAAAAAGAAGATAAAAAAGGGAACGAGAAAAGGAATGAAGAGAGAGAGAGAGAGAGAAGATAGAAGAGAAAAGAAAAAAAGAAGAAGAGGATAAATAAGAAAAAAAGAGGATAAAAAAGGAACGAGAAAAGGAATGAAAGAGAGAGAGAGAGAGAAGAAGAGAAAAAAGAAAAAGAAGAAGAGGATAAATAAGAAAAAAGAAGATAAAAAGGGAACGAGAAAAGGAATGAAGAGAGAGAGAGAGAGAGAGAGAGAGAGTGAAGATAGAAGAGAAAGAAAAAATGAAGAAGAGGATAAACATAAAAAAAAAAGAGGAAAAAATGGAACGAGAAAAGTAAAGGATGAGAGAGAGAGAGAGAGAGAGAGGAAGATAGAAGAGAAAAGAAAAAGAAGAAGAGGATAAAAAAAAAGAAGATAAAAAAAAGGAACGAGAAAAGGAATGAAGAGAGAGAGAGAGAGAAGATAGAAGAAAAAAAAAAAAAGAAGAAGAGGATAAATAAGAAAAAAAAGAAGATAAAAAGGAACGAGAAAACGAATGAAGAGAGAGAGAGAGAGAGAGAAGATAGAAGAGAAAAGAAAAAAGAAGAAGAGGATAAATAAGAAAAAAAAGAAGATAAAAAGGGAACGAGAAAAAAATGAAGAGAGAGAGAGAGAGAGAGAGAAGAGAAAGAAAAAAAAAAATGAAGAAGAGGATAAATAAGAAAAAAAGAAGATAAAAAAGGAACGAGAAAAGGAATGATGAGAGAGAGAGAGAGAGAGAAGAGAAGAGAAAAGAAAAAATGAAGAAGAGGATAAATAAGAAAAAAAGAAGATAAAAAAGGGAACGAGAAAAGGAATGATGAGAGAGAGAGAGAGAGAAGATAGAAGAGAAAAGAAAAAATGAAGAAGAGGATAAATAAGAAAAAAAGAAGATAAAAAAGGGAACGAGAAAAGGAATGATGAGAGAGAGAGAGAGAGAGAGAGAGAGAGAGGTCACGGAAAGGATTAGCCGAGTGAAATTCATTCATTCTTAATTTTGATTATTGACTCGTATGTATCTTTATCACTGGAGTACTTCTGTACAATTTACGATTTCTATTCGCCAGACACTAGTAAGACCATTTTCTGTTGTACTGATAAAACGTAAGTATCAGTCAAAAATTGCGATGATATATAATTGTTATAAATAAAGCTTCTGAAACTCTTCTATGGTATTTTGTGTTTTGCTTTAGAATATAATTTTCCTCGAAATTATATCATTAAACATGGAAGCAAGATTATACAGTCAGTAGCCAAGACAACAACAACAACAACAACAATAATAATAATAATCTAAAAAATGTGGCACATGGGAACATCAACAATCTCTCGGATTGGTTGGAAAAGATTCCAGTAGACTAATTGAAGGGATTCCTGGAAGTCCATGCCTCAAAGAGATACAAAAAATTGTTCTCACAAATACAGCCCACACTTTACGAAGGGCTTTATCTATGTAATTTTTTTTTTTTTTTTTTGTCAGTGGAAAGTGTCATGATGCCATTTCTAACCTTAGGTCCCTGGGCGGGACCCGGAAAGAAATGTGTAAACGCCAGAAATCAAAGTAAATAAAAACAATAATAATAATAATAATAATAATAATAATTTGTCTATGTTTCTGAGATGAAGATTCATAATTATTTACATTGTTAGAACTGCTGTCGTCCTCTTTTTTTCCCATATTCACGACGTTTCGTCCGTTGTACGCGCCGGCCTTCCTCAGCTGATTGAAATTTCGAACTGAAGCCTTTAATTCGCCCACCAGGGGAGATGGTTGTAATTACACGTGCCTCTTCGGAATATCTCAGTTATCTCCCTTTAACTCAACTCTCCACGTTTTTGTTAGCCGCTGCAGCAGCCAGGTATTGGATTGAAAACTCAATGGGTCAAGTCACTGCACTAAAACGGTATTGCGAGGTTAATATAAACCCAAGAGTTGTTTTGAAAGACATCGTCCAAAGCTTGGATACGATGGGTATCAGCATAAGTACTCGTGCAAGACAACGTTGTTTAAATAGAAATAAGTTGTATGGAAACAGAACATGACGAACTCCTCTTCACAAACCTTGTCACACTGTCGATCGGTTTAATTCTGCCAAAACGTTCTCGAAGAAAGAAAATTGCTTTTGGGAACAAGTACTATGGAGTGATTAAACAATGATGTACAGAAGATTTGACACAAGAAAGATGAGGCTTTACTACCAAAGAACACAGTGGCAACATTAAAATCTGAAGGCGGCTCCATGATACTTGGGGTTTGTTTTAGTTCAAGGGCGACTGGAATTGCAAGAAGAAGAAGAATGAAATCTGCAGACTATATCAAAATTCTGGATGAAAATCTACAACTATCAGCGCAATATCTTCATCTAGGTCGGCGATTTACTTTCCAGGAAGACAACGATGCCAAACATACGTCAAAATCAGTGACTACGTGGCTTCAAAAAAAAAAAGAAGATTATAGTTCTGCAATGGCCTTCAATGAGTCCTAACTAGAATCCTATTGAAAATATATGGCAAGAATTGAAAGTTCGAATTAATCATCGGTTACCAAAAAACCTTCAGGAATTAGAAGGTGTAACCACTGAAGAATGGAAGAAAACCTCAGAAAAGACTTCTTCAAATCTCATCAAGAGCTTTAGAAAACGATTGCAGCAAGTTATAAAGATGAGAGGCCATGCTATGGAATATTAATATTGTGAAAATTGTAATTCTTTTTTTCCTATTTTTCATACTGTACAAATAATTTTGTCTTTTCCTATTTTACATAATTCGACTGTCAAATTTTTATATTTAATCTATTGTTCTGAAAATTGAGTTGTATATTCCTTTTTTGTGCTTATTAACATATAAAAAAAATCTGGCGTCATACGAGCCTTAGATTCGGAGAAATGGATAAAAATATTTAAAATTGATGGGTCTACGAGTAATTTCGTCTTTGACAGTACCCTGCTTTCAGAGGTGGACGCTTGGACAACCACAACTAACAACAAAACGGGCAATTTGTGCAACTGCAAGTTTAGCTAAACAGATGCAGTTCTTTTTGAACCTACATCAACAACAGCGAACGCTTCGTGAAACGAACAGACCTAAATACAGACGACGGAGTAAAAGCAGGAGTTTCAGCAATGGTAGAGGAAGGCGGAAATCCGACATTTGCTGCTATCATTATAAATTTGGTACATGTGCAAGACGTTGTTTGAAACCCTGTACCTTTGTAAACACGGCGCAAGAAAACTTAGATTCCACCCAGAAGAGACGACAACTTTTGCTCAACTCTCGCAAAAGTGTCGTCTGTTTTATATCTTTGATAGAAATCACAAATAATTTTTTTTAATAGACCCCGGAGCCAAAGTATGTGGTTTACCACCGGATACGTAACAAAATTCAAAACTAAGTATTTACAAACTTCAAGCAGTTAACAGTACGAAAATGTATGCTTTTTGCGAGAAAGCAGTGACCATCGACCTGGGTTTGCAGCGAAATTTTTGAGGGTTTTAACCCAAACTAACATTGCAACACCAATATTAAGTGCAAACTTTCTAGCTAGATTCAACATATTGTTCAACATAACCACTCATTCCCTTGTTGACAATCTGACAGAACTTTCTATGAGAGGAATTTGTTCCTGATACTAGTCAACTGGAATTAGTACTGCCCTACCACAAGGTACCAATATTAAGGAAATTATTCAACCTTTTAATAACACGGACACGATTAAACACAATGGCAAACATTGCATAAAAAACAACAACAGAACAACGGTTATACTCTATGCCTAGACGATTAAAACCTGACAAATATAATATAGCCAAGACAGAGTTTAAGCTAATGCTAGAGTTGGGAATCATACGCCCATCGAAAAAACCAACATGGTTCAAAAAACCAACACGACAGCATAGCGTCCATGTGGTGATTCCATAGATTGAACGTCAAACCATTCCTGACAGATACCCGATTCCACATATACATGATTATGCAACGTCTCCAAGGCACTCGCATTTCTTCGAAACTAGACCCGGTGAAGGCGTATTACCAAGTACTAGTTGCCGAAAAGGACACCCACAAAACTTCTCTGACGACGTATTTCAGATCATACAAGTTCGTGAGAATACCTTTGGGGTGGGGTTACTTAATGCCACTCATATGATCTAGAAACTAATCAACGGTGTATGTAGAGGTTTACTGTTCATATATAATTACATAGACGATGTATTTATCGTCCTTAGAAACCTAGAAGAACACAAATTACACTTGGAACAAGCTTTTCAAAGATTTTCACATTTTGAACTCAAAATCAATGTCCACAAGTGGGTTTTTTGGGTTTTTTCCTCGGACATAAAATTGATGAAGAAACAACAGCGCTGATTAAACTACAAAGACACCGCCTCAAACTACGGCTCCACAGCTCAAAGTAAGAATTAGATTTTAGCTCTTGTATGCTTATAAACTGCTAAGCATGGTTACACGTACTAACTCTTTCACACAAACAAAACATCTAACCACATTTCACCGTTCTCATATACGTACGTAATACAGATTATATTCTATCCAAAAACTCTCTTAACAATCAAACAAAAAGACATTACTCATTCAATAAATTCAACCAACTTGTATTCTTGTTATATGAAATTAATATTAATTGTTAATATTTCGTTGTCTTTTCTTACTGGATTTTATGCTTTCGATGATGTCGTTGGATTATTCAAAATGGACGAATTACGAACAGTCCCGTAACAATATATTATGCTATTGTATCGAATCCCAACACTCCGAAAGAAGGATTCCTACAATATATTTATTAATCGTTTCACCTCCCAAAATCTTGAGACATCTTAAGAAACACCAATGAAACCATAGAATACAAATCAGAAAGGTTGTTTTATTAGTCATTATGATTTAGGTAGATACCGCCCAAATATCGTGCGGACGTAGTAGAAGACATACAACGTGACTTTTTAGGGCCAATTAGGAAGAAATAACTAATTTAATTCTGGAGCAGATGTTTTTACGAAAAAGTGTATAAAACACACGAAATCCGACACAAAACGGATACGCACAGATGTCACCAAGGTCCACGTCACTCACGCTGATAATTTTCATCTGATACACGTCTACATGTTAAAAGCGACAACGCTGACGAACTACAAAGAGACCGTTTCAGACTACGGCACCGCAGTTCACAGTAAGAACCAAATTCTATCTTTTGTATTCCTCATTACTACTAAGCACGCATGCACGTATTGACACTTTCACACAAGTACACATATAGCAACATTTCATTGTTTCTCACATAGGTACGCGAATATAATTTATATTTTACTCTAAAACTTTGTTAACCAAAACAAAAAAGCATTACTTTCTAATCTATAACCATCTGCTTGTATTCTTGTCGTCATATTAAATTAATGTTTATTTGTTGAAATTACGTTGTTTTTTCTACTGAATTTTATTCTTTCAGTGAAAATCGTGGGATTATTCTAGATGGACGAATTACGACCAACCCCGCAACAATATTTTATGTTATTGTATCGAATCCCAAGACCCCGAATTTTGACATTTTAAAAATTCCGAGTAGAAGGATTCCTAAAGTCTTAATCAAGATCAGATTTGACAATCTTCAAATACGAAAACCTCATACAACGATGTAAGTTTTAAGCCTTTTTTTTAAAAAAAAAAAATTACCCAAATACAAGGCCCAAGCGACACTTAAGGTAGATTACATTAAAAATAATAATATTGAATGAGGTGTGTAATATAAACGGAAGAGAAGTCGGTGGGAAATGAAGATTATAAAAAAAAAAAAATCTGATTGACTTAAAAAGGTCAAGATTGAATATTCTGAGAATCAATATAACGCCGGAGAGTGTCATTGGACACCCCCCCCCAAAAAAAAAACCCCAAAAACTTGCAGTTTTGGAGAGGTGGTGGGGTTGTCTTAGTGGAACTTAGTTGCCACATGGGGGAAATTAAGGTTATTCAACGTTATGGAAGTGGGATTTAATATCCAAACTGTAAACGTATGTTTGAACCGGTTGAGCGAATGAGTAGAGTTCATCTGACCATTTATTATGGAACGAATGAGTAGTGATATTTTTTTGCTATGAACATGCAGCCCACCCCGTGTAATTGATGCTGATCTCAGACTGGCCAACATCGATCCCATATTGTGATTGCCTTAAACAATGAATTGACAAAGAAACAAAAGGGAGGATATCGTACATTAAGAAAAAGTATCGAATGCATTATGATAATAACAACAAAGATGAGGAAAATAGTCCGAGTGTAAATAATGGCAACTCCTTTTATGAATGAAATATATTATGGACACAATTGTATTAAGACAATTCTTTATGGATGAATAATGAATTTTTACATAGTTTGTTTTCATTTTTAAAGATTTTAACCAGATTAATTTATAAATTTGCTAAAAATTTTGTATTAATTTGTTACGCTCAAGTAATATTCTTATTAAATTATAAACTGCATTTACTAATCATAAGTCGAAAAACTCATTACAATTCAACAACTTCAGTATTTTAAAAAGAAATTTGACGTTTCTATACTTGTATAAACGTGTCAATTTTTTAAAATACGGACATTCATACAAGAAACGGCATTATCCGAAAATACGAGAACTTGATACAGAAAATTTTAAGTAATTTTCAGACATGTCGTCAACAAGCATCTTTGTAAGTAAGGCTTTAAATCCAAAGTACCTAAAATTAAATAAAATATTAGAATGCTTAAAATATTAAGAAGAAATGATTTAAACTGGATAGTTAAAAATTATATAAAAATGTATTTACGTTGTATTCGTCATGTAATATCTTTCTATGGGAATCACCTCTTACTTAAATTTCCCTTACATCAAGCTATCAATAAATCACTAACCACGTCAAGAAAAAGCCTCAGCGTCTTAAAATTTTCGACGATATTTTAGACTAAATGTAATATTTCGTTCAATTAAAAACACATCAGCTAATATTTTTCAAATAATATTTCAGAAAAGTATATTGTAATTTTGAAAGATTTTTTAATAAAGAGAATTATATTGTGTTGAGAGATCTGTTAATATGGACGAAATTACATATTTTTAAAAATAAGTTATCTCTACTAATTCGCTGAAAAAAAGAGCATACAATGATGGAAAAATGCCCCAAACCAGATTAAAGTTTTATCGACAAAAAACTTTATGTTATTAAGAAGAACGACCAAAGGTTTTGAGTTATTTAATTTACTTTTTAATCCTTTCTAGTGTAGCGATAGGGTTTACCATTATTGTTTATTTCCGACAGAATCATCAATCTTGTAGTGACGGTATTATCGTTGCTGTCGTGATAGTGTTAAAGATATTTAACTTGGGCTAGGAAAGGTGGTATTAAGGACAATGCGCACATGCAATGCAATTTATATTTGACGTAAATAGCACATAGTATAAAATACAAAACCGAACGGAATGATTTCAAAACATAACAATTAAATTTATTAATGTTTGATACATGCATACGAACTGAAAAGTTAGGACAGAGTGGTGTCCCTTTGATTAGGTATTATTTGTACCTGAGTTCATATTAAGAAAGTTTGGAATTGTGAGTTGCAAAGTTGGTAAAAGTTCAGAAGTGATTTCAGAGTCTGTACTTGCGTGGATGTTGGTAATTGTCTTTAACGTCTGGCTAGCAATGACTAAGACGGGAGTTCTTGAAGGTTACATCTTGGCACTTGGTAGCAGGGAATGAGAAGTGCGAGAGAGAGATGAATGAAAAGAAAAACTACTACTACTACTATTCAGAGAGTTCACACGTGTTAGGTTTATATAATGGTCGTGTACCACGTGGGAGGCTCAAACGGAGAACGCGAGAGAAACAGATTGGTCACGTGCAGGCGGTTTGATTGGTCGGAACTGAGCAATCAGCAAGCTAGATTGGAGGTGATTGACCAATGAATACTTGTTGATTTTTGTATGAAAGTAGGATGTTACTTACCAGATAGGAAGAGTGCATTTTCTAAAAAGAGGTAAGGCTGGTTTGTTGTGGAAGATCCCACATTAGCACAATCGAAATTTTGATTAAAAAATTTATTTTTCTTGCATCAACTGACGGACCAAAGATTAACACAAAAAATTTTAGCATCTACTTAATTTTAAAAAATTTTTTACTCTTTTTTAGCACGTTCAAAATTTTCGTTAAAAATCTTGTTTGTTATGCGTCAACAGTAAGAGAGCATGTAATGAACATTTTCGCGTTTGTTTTTCCGGTAAATTAACACTTGAAAGAAAATCAATGAATTCTCTTATTTTAATGAACTTTCAGCATCTACTCACAAATTAATAAACTTATTTTTGAAATTTCCTTTAAAAAATTTTGGTAAAAATATTTCTTACATCTGTTACCCGGTCTTAATTTTATGAAATTCGAGAAATTAAATGTTCATCCCCTTATTATTTGCATTATACATAACTCCGTGAAGAATTTAAATCATCAATTTCTTTTAGTCAAACAGAAACACGATTTATCGAAAATTTGCTCTGAATTGTAAAATAAAAAAATAAAAAACAATAAATCTAAGACAATATTTATTTAGAAAAAAAGCTTTTAATAGCATTTATAAATAAGATATATTTAAAACTCTGTTATCTAAGGAAAAAAAAAGGTTTTTCTGATCAAGAATTATTTTCATTATTTTTCTATCTTAATTAGAATAATTTATTAAATTTTAAATCTTTTAAAATTCTGTATTAATTTCATCTTTTTAGATAATATTATTAAGCAAAAACTATATTTACTAATCATAAATTAAAAAAACTTAGTACAATTCAGCAAAAAGTAATATCTTAAAAAGAATTTTGAACTTGTTTTGTATGTGTATAAAGACGCCGGTTTTTTTTTTTACAGATACAGGTGTTTACGCACGACATTATCAGAAAGTAAAAGCCATAGTAATAGTAAATTTAAAGTCAAAGTATACAAAATGAAATAAAAGATTAGACTACGCTGTCAAGATTATACTTATACCGCCAGATTTCTGCAATATTTTAAACTTAACGTAAATAATATTTGTTTAAAATGAGATTAATTATTCTTTAAAGAAGCAAGTATTCGTCAAATAATGTTTCCGAAAAGTACATTTTATTTTGGGAGATTTTTAATAAAGAGAATTAAATTGCGATGAAAGTTTTTAATTTGTTCTGAAATACACGAAAGTATTTTGGTTATTGGAAATGTTAAATTTAATCTATTAGCTTGAAATTAAAACTAAAATAAAAAAATTCAAGAAAGATTTTTCAGTATTTTAACCTTAGGTATCGCAAATCTGTGGAGGTAACTACTTAAAATACATATTAAAACTAACTATCGCTTTTTTTGAGGTACCTACAATGAAGATGAAAATAAAATGGATGAATATTTGATAAAACGAACACACACACACACACACACAGAGGAAGCATTTAAAGTGTGCAATTGAATTAGGGCCCATAGATATATTGCAAATCGGAATCATTCTATTACAGGTAATATCAAAATAAATGGCTACCCACTGAAGATAGAATCCAATACTTTAGAACGGGAACATTTAAAAATTTCGTTTGGCATCCACGTGCAAGGGAAGTAAGTCAAAATCTTTGTAAGAGTTATTTCCCTTGAATTCAAATATTCCTTTATGAATTCGTAAATGCATTTATAAGTGCCTTCCAGAAACTAAATTGAATGCTTGATAATTTCCTTACAGATAAAGATGACTCAAAGCAACAAAAAAGTGGATCTTCTTTCTAAAGCTTATGAAGACGCTTAAAATTAGAACTAAAAAAGAGAGTTGAAATTTCATAGGTATATAATGAGGAAAGAAAGCTTGAATGCTTTTAAACACAGAAGACATACTGAAGATAGCGGGTAATATTGAATAACTTACATCAAGAGCTTGTGTATATTGATGACAGGGCAAGGACTGGGAGAGAGAGTATAGGGTACATATTGCTCAGAGTTACAAGAGAAGAAAGTCGTGGAGAGTCGCCCACAAGGAGTCTCAGCGTCTGTCACTGAGTGTGACAGCAAAATTGTCTAAATCGTGTAACAGCAAAATTGTCCAATTGTTAGATTAAGTTCTGAACCGTTGGCC
This sequence comes from Acanthosepion pharaonis, assembly GCA_903632075.3. Lineage (NCBI taxonomy): Eukaryota > Metazoa > Mollusca > Cephalopoda > Sepiida > Sepiidae > Acanthosepion > Acanthosepion pharaonis. Next base: position 1,664,792 of record CAHIKZ030004282.1, read on the forward strand.
CTTAGAAATGATTAAATGTATCTTACTGGAATTCTATGGGGTTTTAATAAAACTATTGGTTTCTACTTTGAGCAATAAGAATGTATAATTACTTTCCAAGGTTAACAGAAGAATCGTGATGAAGTCGATCACAAATGAAAATCATTGCTAAGGATCGCAAACTCATGAAGTATTGAAAAAAAATATATATATATATATATATATATATATATATATATATATATATCGCCCTGGCGATCTGTTTAGGTGAAACCTAGGTAGGTGTTCCTGGTCCTTATGATTATCGTAGGTTTTGTTCTACTTCGTGTATTGAGCACATTAAGTAGTTGCTTTTTACTCGTTATGAAGGTTTTGTTTTCTTTGGAATTTGAGCTTCAACTCAGGACGGGTTGTTTTCGTCTTAGTTTGATGTTATTGGTTCTTTTTTTATTCCTCATTTTTCCTTGGGTACCGATTTGTTCTTCTACAAGTCGAACTATCCAAGGTTTTTCCAAGCGAGTACCACCATTTATATATATATATATATATATATATATATATATATATATATATGCAATTTTTTATATATATTATTTATATATTATATATATGCGGTACTTATTGGAAACTTAAATTAACACACAATCAAAAGCAGATCTAGGACTGAATTCTATTTTCGCATTGTTTGCAAATCCTTTCCAAGGGGTGTTAGTAAGGATAATCAGAATTCAATATTTAAGGATTTTAGAAGAATTAAATAGCAGACATTCATTCTAATGCTTACCACACATGCACAGCCATCACACACACACACACACATATATATATATATATATATATATATATATATATATATATATATATAGCAAGAGAGAGAAAGAGATAGATAGATAGATAGATAGATAGATAGATAGATAGATAGATAGATAGATAGATAGATAGATATGTTATGTCGGTATAAGAAGATCTGAAATGTATGGACAGACTGAGATATATACATAAATTAAAACAGCTAGATAGATATGTAGATAGATATATATAGGAATAGACACACAGGCAGAAGATAGATAGATAGATAGATAGATAGATAGATAGATAGATAGATAGAACATATATATATATATATATATATATATATATATATATATATATATATATTAATAGATGTATATTTATATATATAGAGAAAAGGACAGACAGATAGTTATGATCAGACAGAAAAATAAATAGACAGACACATATGAACAGATAGACAGATATATAGATGTATAAATTGATAGGAATACACACACACACACACACGCATACATACATACATACATACATATATATATATATATATATATATATATATATATATATATATATATATATATATATATATATATTTAATTTAAGTTTTTTGTGGTACAGAATTTAATAATAGCGACGAAAAGACCAATTTTATAAGGCATTTTAAAAAAAAAAGCTAAAAAAAAAAAAAAAAAAAAAAAAACACACCGGTTTCGTCCCAGGTTTTATCAAATTTATTTTTCGGGGAATAGAAAATTTATAAAAGCGTGTAAATTAATTTAACGAATGGAAGGGAAGAAAAAAAAACTGAATTTCAAGAAACAAGAATCCAATAACATTCAGACCCAGTAAGCATACCTTCTGTTTACAGAGGGAAGGCCCACGGGATCTGTTATACAAGGACTCGAGAAATTTGAGGGGAAATGTGGAGAGGAACGTAGATAAAATCAAAAAACGGTCCGCACTAAAATTAACCACACATTTCCTACTATTTATTATATGCTCAACAATAGCAAAGCCAGAAGTATTGGTTAGTTGACTCTTCCTATATATATATATATATATATATATATATATATATATATATATATATATACATATATGTATATATACCCATATATTTATATATATATATATATATATATATATATATATATATATATATATATATATTCAATTAAAGGTGCAAATTATAATTTATAAATTAATGAATCATTCACACAAAAAACAAATATAGAGGTTAATGATTTAAATGGCGAGAATACATCTTCGCAAACAATATAAATAAGATACATAAACCCCGAATCTGTATATGAATGATATGATCCCTGTTCATAAATTCCAGTTGCATAAGGTCTTTTAATTTTTACAAGCGTTCGTCTGTTTCTGAGGATGTATTGTTGGCGAAGATGTATTCTCGCCATTTAAATCATTAACCCTCTATATTTGTTTTTTTGTGAATGATTCATTAATATATATATATATATATATATATATATATATATATATATATATATACAGAGAGAGAGAGGGGGTGCGATGGGCAAATTTATATTTTTAAGTTTATATTTTCAATTTCGCGCCTGTGCGTGATTTGTTTTAGATTTTATCGATTGCACAATATAGTAGGGTCAGCTGGGTACCGTCTGGGACAAAAAGAGTACTATGATGAAATGAAATACGCCAAGAATTTGAACACAGCATGCTGTACTTCTTGGCATTCGCACCGGAAGCCTCAATACAAACATTTCAGAATATTTGTGTGCCAACCTGAGGGCAGTGCATTTGATTCGAAAAGAGTTGGATGAGTTTAATGGTGATTACAAAGTTGTTTTAGAGTGATCACAAGTGACGGCCTCCATTCATCTTCCCACGGGGGACACAAGATCGACAGGGGGACCTACATCAAGTATCTTGAGGAGGTAGTGTTACCCTGAGTGAATAGGGTGGCTGTTGGAAAAACATATATCTAGCACCATGCCACAAAAGCAGGAGAATCCAATCATGGCTGTCAGACAATTTCGGCGAACACATCACCCCTTACATCCGGCCACTTATCTCCCCTGACTATAACCCACTTTATTATTATGTGTAGGGCGAATTTGTACGAGAGAAAAAAAAATTCCTTGTCACACCAAAGATGAACTGTAGGCAAGCATTTTGGTAGCATTTACTAACTTAAACAGAGGGACCGTCCAGAGGAGATGCAGGAGATTCTGAAATTGTCTGAAGGCTGTGGTTGAAGCCAATGGCGATTTTATTAAATAAATTTACCATTTTGTATTTCAAGATATTTGTGTGTCATTTTGGTAAATATATCTATTAAAATGAGATGTCAGTGTTATTTTCATTTTTACCTTATTTATATGAAAGTTTATCCATTACACTACATATAATAAATTAATCCAAATAAATAAACAAATTAACAAGCCGCTCCCGCGAAAATAACCGTTAGAATAGACTGAAAAGAATAATAAAAATAAAAATAAATAAGCAAAAACAAGTAAAAATAATAAATCCAAATGAATAAAGAAATAAATAAAAAACAAATTACAAGCCACTCCTGCCAAATTAACCGTTAGAATAGACTACAACAAACCAAAAATTGAACGAAAAAAATAGCTATAATTACCTTCCCAGATCAAAACAAACTACTAAATAAACGATCAGAACACATCTAAAAAATTATTACATTACTAAAAAATCGAAAACCGAAAAGAATAAATAAAAATATATGAAATACAAATAAATAAAAACAAGCAAAATAAATTAACCTAAATCCATAAATAAATAAACCACACCGCCAAAATAACCATTAGAACGCACTAACTACAATGCACCACGAATCCATATATATAAATAAAAACCCAACACGTGGCCTGATGATTGCGTCTAGCATGAAACAGTTTGTCACCTCTGAGTGTTGACTCCAATGTTCACTTTTATTTTACATACGCTCTATCTCTAATATTGATCACTTTATCCCATAAATATATCATACATTAAAACTATATATATATATATATATATATATATATATATATATATATATATATATATATATATATATATATATACTTACTTTTCAGAATGGGTAAATATGCAGCTATATATAAGAAATGGGTAAGACCGTATTACTAAAAAACTCTGCTGCTGTCGGCTGGTGTGGAATATTGTAAGCAGCGTGTGATGCTGTCCTCGAAACCTTCTGAACAAAATAATGGCGGCTGATCAAAAAAAAAAGAAAAAAAAAGTGCCTGGACATGGTAGCTGCTTGACTTCTGAGTACCGGATTAGAGAGGACGGATTGTATATACTATTTATTGTCGAATGTTTGACAACTAGACCAACTCCGCCATATCAATATATTGTTAGCGATGAGGGTAGTTAGTGTTACAGTTTTTTGTATATATACTTTGATTGATTATTCTATTCAGTAATCTTCCCTAGGTTACAAAACAAATGTTAATTTTAAACGCTATATTTAAAAAAAAAGCCCTAGAAACCAATAGATTACTCTCGGTGTATTCGCAGCGTTACAAAGACATGGAAGTTTGCAACATCTCAAAAGGTAATCTTTGTCTAGAGGTAATAATACAATTTGCAGATCGATACAAAATTTTGAAAGTTTATTCTCAAATGCAAAAATAAAATAGAATTCCTACTACGCTACCCACAATCTTAATACAATTAAAATATCTACATGACACCCAAGAATTAAATCTGATCTACTTTATTTCAAATATCTCAAATTAAAACAGAAGAAAATATAGAGTAAATAAATTATTTAGATGAAAATATGAATTATTTTATTTAAATAATAAATAGAAACTAACAAAATGACTGCAATAAGCAAACTAAGGTCGTGACTATAAATGAGATGAAAACATGAAACCCAAACAAAAGAATTGGTAAGAGTAAATTTTTATTATACTAGTTGCCATAATGCTCCGCTGACTATATACAGAGCACATGCACATATATGAACGAAGAATTCTTGAGGCATAAAATGTAAGCACCATGCACTGCAGACATCTATCTATCTGTTGCCGTCTCTTCGTATCTATCTATCTATCTGTTGCCGTCTCTTCGTATCTATCTATTGCAGTCTCTTCTATCTATCTATCTATCTATCTATCTATCTATCTATCTATCTATCTATCTGTTGCCGTCTCTTCGTATCTATCTATTGCAGTCTCTTCGTATCTATCTATCTATCTATCTATCTATCTATCTATCTATCTATCTATCTATCTGTTGCCGTCTCTTCGTATCTATATCTATTGCAGTCTCTTTGTATCTATCTATCTATCTATCTATCTATCTATCTATCTATCTGTTGCCGTCTCTTCGTATCTATATATTGCAGTCTCTTTGTATCTATCTATCTATCTATCTATCTATCTGTTGCCGTCTATCTTCGTATCTATATATTGCC